>JAWNLV010000113.1:2230000-2245000 GCA_035042125.1 Drosophila longiperda
AACAAAATCTAGCATAAAAAACCACAGATAACTTAAGTTGAGGCAGTCGAAAATGTGTCGAGAACATTACAGGTTAAGCAAGCAACAGTGTTTTTGTGTCCAACACTCAAATTGTTGCACATGCCTCAAATTATTTTCTTAGAGAGTTTTCGCCGAGAGTTGAGTAAAGTTGCGTAAAACTAATCGCAATTTGATGGTAGATGGTAAATGTTTGTCAAGTGGAGAAATTAAAATGTGGCAAATAGATTAGTAAATGAGTAAATGAGCTAAATAAACATAATTAACAACAGCAACAACAGCAACAATAACAATAAACAACAGACAACAGACAACAGGCAGCAGACAGAGGAGAGTAGACAGCAATTTGCATAGTTGGAGAGCATCATTTCAATTAACAAAATCATTGCGGCCAATTAGAGAAAGCAAACAGCAGCAGCAACAACAACAAACTGCTAGGCAACAACAACAACAACAACAATAACAACAACAACAACTGCAAAAGCAAAAGTCATGTAATTCAAGAAAATGTTTGCGCTTATTGACATCGCTTTAAATCATCTACACCCCTTCCCTCCCACCCCCCCCCCCCCCTACCCTCCCCACACAATCACTTGCCTCAATTGCAACAAGGCAGCAATCGTGAACTCTTTTCAACAATTTCATTAATGAAGCCAACAGCGACGCTGAAATAAATTATGTTAAATGCAAAATTATTTTCTTTGCGCCAGCAAACAATTTGACAATTTCGCTGTATCTCTATAAATGACTGTTCAGATTCTTATATATATATACATGTATATATATATATCTGTGCTTCAGGCCAATTGCATTTCGATAAGTTTTGGTTTTTTTTTTTATGTCACTTTTTGAGACTTTGCGACGAGTTTCTCAAACTGGCATTCGACTCAATGCCAATGCCAATGCCAATGCCAGATTTAATATTCACTGAATAGCAATAAATTCAACGCCAAAGCCTTTTCACGACTATCAGTATCAAATAACAATTTTTACAAGCGACTTGCATTTTTTTTTTTTTTTTTGCAATTTAATTTAAGCACAAAAAAACTCAAATACTCAAATGAAAGAAGCATTTTATGGTTATTGGCGAAATTTCAGCTTGTAAATGATAAATGACATATGGTAAATGGCAATTTGGCTAATCCAATAAACGAGTAGTTAAAAGAGCTGCAAAACTGCTAATGATATATTAGCTTTAATAACTTATATAAGAAGTTGGCCCCCACAATCGATTTTTATCTTTCTGATTAAGATGGCGTAAAAATGCTGTTGCCAGTTGATAAATAATATAATTTATATGGACTCTGACTCTTCTGATCTCTGTTTATACAGATATAGTCTTGACTGTTTGACCTGATCAAGAATATATATATATATATATATACTTAATGGGATCAGGGATGGTCTCTTTTTTTTTTTGCCTGTTTCAAGTTTGTATTTGTTTAATTTGTGTATATTAAATTTGATTAAGATAAAGTAAATATGCTGTTGATAAGTAATATTATTTATATATAATTTAAATTCTCTGACACTTTTTTTTGGCTTTGGCATCCGTGTGTTTATACAGATAGGCTTGAATATATATATATATATATTGTTTGTTTTAATTAAGAATATATATATATATATATATACTTAATGGGATGTGGGATGCTCTCTTTTGCCTGTTTAAAATTTATACAAATTGACAATCGTCAGTCGACAATCGACAATCGAAAACGAACAAAATAAATCGGATGACAGCTGAGGCTGGAGGCTGGAGGCTGGAGGCCAATGTGGTTGGAAGGCATTGAAACCAATTAACGAACAATCAACTCCGGGAACTTAGTGGCTTAGGACGGCTGTATATAATTCAATATATACATATATATATATATATATATATATATGTATATCTCTATATAAGCCATAAAATGAACAGACTAAATCTATATTATAATTTGAAATAAATGTGCACTCGAAATGAGAAAATTTAAACAGGCACATATACACAAATGATATACATATGTTGCATACATACGTGCCACATGTACTTAATGCGGCAAGTACATTTACATTTCAACTCTTTGACATTTTAAATCTCTGCGCGACAAGCAGTGTTATGTGTTGCAACTTTTCAGCCATACCCTTAAATTGTGTAACTAATTAAATAAATAATTACAATGACTGCCAGACGATGTTGAAAAGATATAGTAATATATATATATATATATATTATAAGCCAATTATTTTTTAACTACTTGAACAACAAAAAACTTTGTAGTCGAACTGTTGATCTTTATCTAATATTTATATATATATATAATATTATATATATATTTATATATATATATTTGTATATAGCGTATCCAAGCGTCGTTTTTAACTTGTGAATATTTTATTTAATTTATATTTATTGGTTGCTTTTGTGCGGCGATTTATGCAAACAAAATTGCATAATTTGAATAATGCACATAGCAATTTCAATGAAAATAGCAACAAATAAAATAATAAACATATTAATTAAAATACAATAACATTAATATATGCAAGATATTATATGGCAAAAAAAAAAAAAATGTTTATTAAGCAATAAGTCATTAAATTCCAATGTAAAAGCGAATTAAATTTAAGCTCACTTGTTTTGAGTAAACAAGCAAAGCAAATAAAAAAAAATTAAAAAAACATAAAACTGCAATTAACCAGAATCATTGACATTTGCAATAACTAAACAAACATATAACATAAACAAACATATAAACATAAACGAACAAACGATAGACAAAAACTATCAACAATGTAAATATTTAATTTGACAGCTAAGTGAACAGTTTACAAAAGAAATGAGATTTTAATTGGTTGCTTAATTGATTTCGAGTAGTGATTGATAGAAGTTGGTAATTAGTTGGTCGTTTGAGAAACAGAAGATGAGGATGAGATGAGGATTCACTTGGAGAATATGCCAACAATAGTCAAAAGTAAATTGAAAAATATGGCTAAAGTCTGCTACCAACTGTAGTTTGCCTTGGTAAATTAATATATATTTTTTTTTTTTTATCTATTTGTCAGCCTTAATAATCAACAATTTCATAGCTCAAGTTTGTATTGATTGATGCAAAATAAACTCATCCAGAAATGGGCGATGCAAAAAGGGAAAAAATCTATTTAGGGGCAAAAAAAAAAAAGCAGAGGAGCTCAGCTCACATCGAAACTATTTAAGTGCAGGTCACAAATCTGAAATGCGAAAAAAAATGAATGAAAGAAAGAAAGAAGAAAAAAAAAAGACAAGGCAAAAGGCAAAAGGAAAGAGAAAAATGTGAGCAGAGAAAAGTAATTCAAGCTTTCAAATAGGTACAACAACAACAATAACAACAAAAATGTGTGAATGAACCGCGACGCGGGTGTTGGCAACAACTGAAACCGCGGCGGTGCCAACAGCGGCGACAGCGACGTCGACGTCGACGTTGGCCGCGACGTCGGCAGCACTTGGCGGTCATTGTTCCAATTTCTAACCTTTTTTTCTTCTTCTTTTTTTGTTGTTGTTTTTTTTTTTGTGTTTAACTGTGGCTCTGTTGCTCTATGCACGTATGTTTATGTGTGTGGAGGAGATTTTTTCAAGTGTTGTTGTTAATTTGTTTGGCAGTGGCGCGCATTTTTCACAGACACACACACACACACACACACACACACAACCATACACCCATACACTTAAGAGAAATGCCGACACTATGTGTGTGTGCGTGTGTGGATGGTAAAATAATAATAATAAAAAAAAAAAAAAAACCGGCTACGGCGGCGACCAGCTACCCTCTGCTGACTGCCCCTCACCACACTTCCCCCCCCCCCCTTCCAGCTGACTGCTAAATGTCTAACCAGTTGTGTCTATGAGCCAAGTTGTTGTTGTTGGTGTTGCTATTTTATGACTCTGGTTTGGTGTTGTGCATAGAAGCCTGAAGCTGCCGCAACAACAGCAAGAACAACAACAACAATCACTGCCACAAAATACAGCAGTTTAAACATTTGTATTCGTGCCTGTGGCTCACATGTCAGGTTGACCAGCTACAACAACAACAGCAACAAAAAAAAAAAAAAAAAAAAAAACTTGGCTCATAGACACAACTGGTTAGACATTTAGAACCGCATGTACATGTGTGTGTGTGTGTGTGTGTGTGTGTGTGTGTGTAAAAAAGGTTTAAAGTGGAAAACATGTTGAAGAAATGCACAAAAGACACAGCGAATAACAAGAGAAATGGCAAAGTACTCAGCCCATATGACTTATGCACTACAAATACAAAATGCCACAACGCAAAAAAAAACAACCAGAAACATAAAATCAGTGGTAAAAAAAAAGCAAAAGGCTGCTTCGAGTAAAATAATATAAATATTGGAAAAAAAAGTGCTTAAAATATCTTAGAAAATAAAAATTTATATTATCTTATCTGACGACTTTTAATGTTACTCATTGACAAAATTTTAAGCTAAAAACTGCTCTGTTCAAAATTTTGTAGAGTATGTTTTTTTTTAATAAATAATAAAATATGTGCCAAACTTCAGCTTAATAGACATTTTAACCTGTTCAGTATTTGCAAAATTTCTAAGTCTTTAAGCCGTTTGTGTCTGAATATTGTTGTCGGATTCGTTATTAAGCCAGCAACTTGTGTTACTTGAAAAGTATTCTCTCTAACGTGTAGAAGATGCCTTGAGATTGTCAGACAAAATTCATTTTGATTATCATATGTTAAACAATAATTAAATGTGCATTAATTATACTCATGCATTTCCCATTAAGTTGTCAGCTGACAACTTAACCTCAAACGTTGTCTCAGTTTGTATATGTCAAAGCACAAAGCATAAATAATAAATTTCCGCACTTTGACATGCATTTTTTTCCTTACGTTTACATTTTTGTTTTTTTTCTATATATTTTCAATTTGAAAATACAGCATTTTGAATTTGCTTGTTTGTCCTTTTCTTTTTTTTTTTTTCATATTTTGAAGGCACATGTATAAAATGTGTAGAAGGATAAAAAATAGCAGCTCAGATAATATGTTGCAAGTGGCAAGAAGCTTGTTGTTGTTGCCATCCAATTTAGTCAAGTTCAAGTATTAAGCGGATAGTTTAAGGCAAACATGCTTGCCAAGGAAACACACAAAAATATAAAAAACTCTCACACACACACACACACACACACACTAATATGTTGACAGCTGTTGTTGGGTGTTAAATGGGGGGGGGTATGCAACAAACGAATAGATTCGTTGACTAAGAGCAACAAAGGGAAGCACAAAAATTGGGGTACAACATCAAAAACTAAATGGTAGAAAATGAGTCAAAAATTTGTTTGTACAACAAAAAGTGAATATTAAATCTTTTCGTTCAACTAGGCAATAAAAATAAAATAATAATAAAATAAATATGAATGAAAATAAAGCTGGCGCAAAAATGGTTGTTTAACATAATACAAAAAAAAATTGAATTTAATTACTCTTAGCCATCAAATATAATGAGTGTCTGAATAAAATAAAAGCCGCTGCCAAATGAATTTTTTATAGAATGCGAAAATTCAATTTGACTCGCTATAAATACATATTTAACATGCCTGTGCTGATTGTGTGCCAAGATGCTCTTTTCACATATACAAATCAATTCAATTCGAATAAAGTCGAATGGCAGCTTACCACACACACACACACAAACACACACAAACACACACACACAGCAATTTCAGCAATTTAATAAGCTTAAAGATTCTGCGAGACAGGCAAATAAATGAATTCCTTAAGTTGAACGTACAAATTCTTAACTATGACAACAGTCATAAGCAAAATAATAAATTTCTCAGACTTACGTCATTTTATCTCACTATCCCAGAAAATATTAAATTTCTTGATATTTTTGTAAATAATTGAAATTTAGCATATATTAATAATCGTAAAAGTATCTTTTTTTTTTTTACATAAATATTTTCGTTTGTTTTCTCTTAAAAGGTTCATTTAAAACCTACACAGTTTCCGTAATTAAGCGTAATTTTTAATACAAAATATAATTGATATAAAATCTTTAAATATCACTTTTACTTTATAACCAAAATTATTCTTTATTTGTTCTTAAATTATTGAAAAAAAATGTTGTTGCTAATTTTAGGCACACAAATTTGAATCTCTTCAATGAACTGTGTCGAATTTAAGAATTCTCAAAATAAATATATATAATAATAATTATTATATAAATATTATAATAAATGTACTTCTCAGACATTTAATGTATATGCAAATTCCATTTGATTTTTATTAGCTGTACGTGTTTTCATTCTATATATATATTTATGGTAAAATCAAGTAAATTTTTATACGCAAATCTATGACACAAATAGAAAGAGACAAAAAATACACCCTCTACAAAATTTATGTATATCTTTTTGAATAGTTTTGACTCTGTTTTTTTGTATATATATTTTTTTTTTTGTATTTTAGAATGTAAAGTAAATATTTGTGCAAATTATTTGCTCCACAAGCTGTGCGCAACACGAGCAAGTTTTAGCCAAGTCCACGTCATGGCCACAGCATCGCGTGCCTTTTGCTGTATTGCATTCATTTTAACATACACACACACACATACACGCACACACACACACATACACATACACACATACACACACACGCACACACACACAACGAAGTTCGTTCAACTTTTGTTCACACCATAACGCCAAAAGTGTACCCCTCAACACCTCCGCTCCACTACCCCTCCGCCACCCCTCTGCCCATCATGTGACTTGAACAGTGTATCAACTTTGCCTTGCAATGCGTCTTTTGAATTTGAAGAGTCAAATTTTTGCTACAGCTACCTTTCTTCCGCTCCTCCCGCTCTGCCACTAACTGGTTGTCTTCTTCAATTTTACTGGCTAATATATATGCACAAATTTTGATTTGATGTTCGTACGCTAATTCAATTAGATTTATGTGCGCCATTTGACATGTCTTTCCTCTCACCACCCCCCCCCCCCCACGAATCTCTGTTCGCAGAGACAGAATTTCCAACGCTCTCTCCCCAAACCAAAACCGCACACAGAGAATTTTTGGTGACATTTGTGTTGTGGATGTGGTTGGTTTATTTATTCCTGGACATGTCGCTAAATGGGTTTTCTTGTTTGCTCAAAATCAGATCATGGCCAATAAATCAACACCCAATTCGATTTGTGTGCATCAGGCAAATTGATTTGCCATCAAACGACACTTTTCGACTGACTAAAATGGTTGAACAATGGGGTGATTGGGGGAATGTTGGGATTGGGTGTGTTCAGTTTCCGCTGTTGTCCATATCAATTCCTGATAATTTTGTTTTTTTTTTTTATTTATTTTTTTTTGCAAAGAAAATAGAGTCATTGACAGCGGCAGCAACAGCAGCAACACATTTTTGCCATGTTGGACAAACAAGGCGAAATCCATGTAAATAACTATTGGAAAAAAAAAAACAGGCTTTCGAAATTGGCAGACAAACGGGTTGCAGCGGAAATTGTTCATTTTCTGCAATGGCTTTAATAATATATTTGATGAGGTGTGTTCCCAGGAGCTGCTGCGCCTCAAAAACTGGCGTCGAACTGTGTCAAGCTACGGCTGAAGCAGCAGCAGCTTTACCAGATAACCTGCCTGACAGCTAGAAAATCACGTATACGCCCTGTCAGCGGCATTCTAATTACGCCCAGATCAATGAGCTCTGCACATATAAATATGCCAATCTTGGACAGAAAAAAAACAAAACATAAAATGCCCCGTCGATTCTGGGGCAAGCAATTCAAGTGAACTTTCGACTGAGTGTGTGAGTGACTCGCTTGGACTCACTTGACTCGGCTGACTTGCTCCACTTGCCCGCATCTCGCATGGCCCTGCTCCGTTTCCCTGGCCTTGAACGTGGCCTCGTCTCTGTGCATCGGTCTCTGTCTCAGTCTCAGTCTTGGCATTCTAATTTTTTGATTTTTTTTTAAATACTGCCTGCGATTCGCCAATTTTTTTTTTGCTTTTATGAATTTTGGCGCGTTTAATTGAAATTGACATTTGTCGATCATAATTCTGTTTCTTGACACTTGGCTTGCTTATTGGTGTAATTGAATTTCCGTCGATACAATCGACCTTTTCAATATGTGTGTGTGTGTGTGTGTGTGCGTTGTGTGTGTGTGTTCTGTGTGTGTGTTCTGTGTGTCTCATATAATTCACCAAAATGCACAACAGCCGCAACAATGTTGATTTAATTAGACGTGCACAGCAAGTCAAATTGATATCGAAAATTCGTCAACGTTGTCGCATTTTCTAACACGTACCACTTTGAGGCGCAACAACAACAACAATAACAACAACAACAATAACAACAACAGCAGCAAAAACAACAACAGCAGCAAAAACAACAACAAGACGACCAGCCATAACCATACAGAGCAACTGAAACAGACACTGACAACAATGATGACAACAACAGCGACAATGACTCTGACAGTCGTTGCATACAACATACAACATACAACATACAACATACAACAATAACTGAGAATGCTGCTATATCTCAGCAATCATTTAGTAAACCCTGAAATACCCTTGAGTTCTGATTTCATTTTTTTAATACTCAACAAAATAGTTTTTACAATTTGAGCAAATTTTTGTTATACTAAAATTTGTCAATATCTCAAAAAAAAAAAAAAAAAAAAAAAATTAAAAATATTAATAATAATTTGTAAATATAACAATTTATTGAAATTAACATATTTAACCAAAATTGTATGCATTTTCTATTTGTTCAAATTAATTTGCATGAAGAACACATAATAAATTTTTTTTTTAGCGCTATGCGTTTTTTTACTTTAATTGAAATAGAATTGAAAAATGTTCATGACAAATTCAAATTAATTGGAATAAAATAAATGATAATTGAATATTGAAGAAGCAGATTAAATACCCTGTAAATGTTTAAATGTGCTGAGCAATAAAATGAGAGAATGCAGAGTGTTAAAAATTAATGAAGAAATAAATCGTATTTAATATACCCGATTTGGGTGTGGTTGGTTAATGGGTGTTGGGTTGTTGGGTGTTGTTGCAAGACCAACGCTGACGTCAAAAAATTGTTCAAGTGGCAGGCAATGTCTGCAGAGTTGCCTGCCAGCCAGCCCCCCCCCCCCGCCCCCCCATTTACCGTCCGTGGCAGCCATTTCGTCTCGTAGCTCACATTGTTGACTTCGGTTTTGGGTTGGGGACTGGCTCTCTGGTCATTCACATCGTTGCATGCACCGTGATATCTGCTGCAAGTGTATAAATGTGTGTAAGTATGTGTGTGTTTGTTTGTGTGTGTGTACGTTTCGTTCATCTTTATTTGTTGTGCGTGCAGAAATTTAACAATTGCAGAAATTGAAACTTTTGCTCGCTGGCTATAAAAGTCTCGCAGGCACAAGACATAAATATGAAAATAAAATGTGCACACGTTGCTCTTGCCATGTTTTTGTTGTTGTTGTTGTTGTTGTTATGGTTTTTTATATATATTGTTGCTTTTGTTGTTGTTGTTGTTGCCGACAATTTTGATGCTTAATATGGCAATGCACTTTGGTTTCTTAAGGCGCGCCTCGGAGCATCAAATTAAAGGCATTCAACTTACTTTTTTTTTTATTGTTTAAATAAATTGAATTTTATTGCTTAGAGTGTTTTTTGCATTTTCATTTCAATTATATTATACCATTTTATTTTCATCGTGCATCCTTAAACATTTTGCAGTTGCCAGCATTTCTTCTTCTTCTTCTTCTTCTTATGGCCTTTTTTTTTTTTCCTCCCCTAGTTAGTTGTGCTTGTTGGCCACGCTTTTGCCTGCGGGTGTCTTGTGGCATTTGTGGGCAGGGCGGGCAGGCCGGGTGTTCGGTTAGAAGTCTCATTTTATTTTTATATAATTTGCACGCAATTTGCAGTTCATTGTTTTTAATATAAGCTGTTGAATACAATTTAAGGCCAAACTTATGGCAAATCTGGTTGCACGACTTCAAATCCAGTTAACAGCAATCGCAGCGCTGACAATGTTTTTTTTTCTTTCTTTAAGCCCTTTTTTCTTGTTACTTTCTCAAATAATCATTTCTATGCAATTTTTATATAATTTCAAATCGATTAGATGTCTACTCCCCCCCCCCCCCCCAACTGCTTCTGCATTTCTCTCCCTTTTTTTTTCTTTGTTTTTAAGTTTTTTCTGCAATTCGTTTCTTTGTTTGTGTTAATCCAATGTTGACATGCAATTTTATTCAATTATCATGATTTAGTGAGCTGTCTTCTGCTGCCCACTCTTCACCCACTCCACACACATCATAGCACCCACATTTCCACCGCCTCCCCCCGCCCCCACTCACACTTTTAAGAGCCATCTCACAACTTTGTTGCAGCAGCAGCAGCGTGGGAAAATTAGCAAGCTGTACTCGAAAAAAAAAAAACGAAAAGAAAAAAAAACCGTGCAATTATTCAATTTGTGGCCGCATCGCATTGCAATCCAACTCCGGATCAGCTGTGCGTCCCGTGCAACGAATAACAATCATGAACAGATTTCATCATCTGCTCACCGAATTATTGATACCCTACACACAACTAAAAATTAAATTTAAATAATAAAAAGAATTGCTATAATTGAACTTTTGACTTGTTCAACTTTTTTTTTTCGAATTGACTTTCTCTTTTCATATAACATGCATAATACCCCCCCCCTGAAATACTTCCCCTCATTCTAATTACAAATGAAAATCAAAAGTGTTTTTTGTAGAAGAAAGTAAAAAAAAAAAAATCATATTTTGCATGCACACAATTTTTGCGGTTGCTTGAACTAATTAGTTTTTGCTGTGCAACAACAACACTAAACGCGGCGCAGACACGCAATTATGATGGCTGTCCGTATATCGAGTGTGGCCTGTACATGGGGGCTTACCAACAAAGCGATGCGTAATGTGAAATTAAAACCAAATTTGCCAACCAATTAATTGTTCTGCAGCAATTTGCCAAGCTCTTAATAGTTGCATGTGGTTTTTTTTTTGCACCTTTCTCTTTGATTAATGAATAATGCTGACATTGCGTATACGCAACGTGAAACGTGCCACGTGCCACGTGCAACACATTGTTTGCATATGCATTCGAATTGCTTAATCGATGTACAACTTGTCCAACAAAAAACTGAATATCAACTTTAACTTTCATTTGCTGTGTATTTTTTGTGTTTCAATAATCTTACTTGAGAACTTGCGGTTTTCACTCTGTCAGTCTCTCTGTCTGTCTGCCAAATTGCCCCTGCTAAATTGTTGGGGCGTCTCCAAAAAGCAAAAGCAAAACACAAAACACAAAACCAACCAAACAAATGCCACATTTTGCCTTAAAGTTGAAATATTTACGTAATTTCTATGCACCAAAGAAATAATCGACAAAATGACACTTTAGGGTGACCATATTTATGATGTGTGTGACTTTTGCATTCTCTCTCTCTCTCTCACTCTCTCTCCCTTTCTCTCTCTCTGTCTGTGTTTATGTGAACTAAAAATTATATGGTAGACAAAAATAAATAAACACAGACAAAGCTGAATGGGAACAATGTGAAGAAGTCACATCTAAAGGACAAAAATTGTTCAAAATAACCAGGGATACGAAATAAATACATATATAATCCTGTCACATTTTTTTCTTATACCTAAATCTTTGTACTAAACATGTGACAAATAGTTTAAATTATTTTACTCAACATTAAGTTTTTGCAACTTATTTGAATATTCCAAACCTATTTGCATAGGAAATAATTTAATGAATTATTGAAGCAGACATGAAATTAAATATTTAATAGCAATGAAAATGTGCACAAAATTAACGAGACATTTCAAGTTAAAGTAAGAAATAAGAAGTGGAATTAAATTGAAATAGAGCATGAAATAATTTGTGTTTATGAAACATGTTTTATTTAATGGATTGCAATGAATAAAATGAAGAAAAAGCATAGATAAAAACAAAACAACAGCTTTTTCGAATGTGTTGCAAAAGAAGTTTATTTTTTTGGTTAGGTGATTGCGTAACCCTGGAATCAACGAAGTGCGATGCACATTTGTGAGATTTAGTAGCGTATGAAAATGGCATGCGAGGAGCAGGGAGCGAGGAGAGAGGAGCGTGGAGCGAGGAGTGAATGACAAAGGAAAATAGCAAGTGGAGTGGTTGTGCTGCTGCTGCTGCATATGTGAAAAGGCAACATGGAAAAACATTCAAGCCATGCACTTGACCACTTCCAAACGCAATGCAACATGGGTGTGTCTGTGTGTGTGTGTGTGTGTGTGTTTGTGAGTGTGTGGGTCTAGCAGATAGTGCGACGAAAGCAGCTTAACAACTCAAACTTCCTTCCTCACTCAAACCCCCTCTCCACCCCCCCCCCCCACAAAAACCAACACCATGGCACGCAGGTCCAGTGACTCAACAGCTTGGCTTTGCTCCACTCTACTCCATCCCCCCCTCTCCCCCCTCTCCACCCTCAGCAACCCCGCTGCATTGCTCTCGCATTGCCAATTGCGAGTTGGTCGTCGCCAATCGAATTTTTCTGTCATTCGGCAAATAAGTGGCATCAACTGTCGTTGCTGTGTGTGTGTATTGAGTGTGTGTGTGTGTGTTGGGTGTGTTGACATTCGTGGGTGTGCTGTGGGTTTTTTGGTTGTGGCTGTGTGTTTGCCAAAGCGATGCAACACCTTTCCACAAACATTGCCCAAAGCAGCGCTCAAATGGAGTGAAAGACTAAAAGGAAATTGAAATCGGAATCGAAAACGACATTATTAACCAAAGCTAAAATGCCAACCATTACTTTGTCAACGTTTTTAATTACTTCATTTGTAGTTGAAAACTTATTAACAAAAAAAAAAAATAAAAAACCTCACTAAATTGTGAGAAAAAATAAATTACTAATTTTATAATTGGATACTATTTAAATTATATTTTTTTTTGTTACATAAAATGGCTTATAGAAACTGCAAATAATCTAATTTGCCAAAGCTTAATTTAATTTGATTTGTTTATATTTTTTATATATATATATTTCGATTTAAAAGTGCTTAGCACCTAATCCATTGTAATAAATGCAAAGTGTAATCATTTTCGACTTAAATATAAAAAGCGTCAATTTTGGGCAGTTAAGTTAAAAATTGTACAAAAAAAAAAAACTGTTTGCCTTTTGCAATCGCCATAAGAAGGCTCAGTTGGTTTGGTTGGCAAGACTTTTCGACTATATATATATATATATATATATATCCGTATTTGTATATGTGTATTTGTGAGTAGTCTTCACTACGTATTCCCAGCGGACTATGGGCGCACAGAACACAAGGATGAGTTCACTACTACAGTGCGCTCAGACCACAAATTAAATGGAAATAAATGCAGCCAGACGGGGCCATAAAAAAAAGTATCATCAAAAGTGAAGAAAACCCAGTCTGTGGATAATATTACAGTGCTGCATAAAAGCTCTCACACACACACAAGCACACACACACACACACACACACACACACACACAGCACACACACACACACACACTCACACACATACACATTTTCAAGCACGTACAATCAAAGCAAAAAAATAAAAAATAAATAAAATAAAATAAAAAAAAATAATCGCTGAAAAATTCTTTTTTTTTAACGTTTTTCATGTTTGCGAATATTTACCTTTGCGATTTATAAGATTAGTTGCCGACGCTTGCATACGAATATGAATATATATATATGTATATATATATATATATATATATATATAAATATATATATGTGTGTGTGTCTGTGTGTGTGTGTGTTTTGTGTGTTTATCTGAATTATCAATAAGTTAAGAAGAATTTGAAACGACGCGCCTGCAATTGAAAGCAACTCACAATAGCATAAAATGCAACTACAAAAATATTTAATACAGCTCAAAGTGTCACACACATACAAGAGCAATAGAGATAGCATGAGCAACACAGAGAGAGAGAGCGAGAGAGAGAGAGAGAGAGTATAAAGTGATATATATGTAAAAAAGAGAGATATGCTGGCAAGTTGAAGCGGAACTGAAGTAAGCATCGCACAAAAGGCAGTCGTCGATGTGTTGTGGACCCAAAGCACACAAGTTTATTTGTAGTGCAACCAAGCGGCATTCATCACTAGACCATCCAGGCACCAGACACTAGCAACCAGCCAACAGCCAACAGCAACCAGCCACCATTGCTATCAATGCCACCAAGTAGACTCCCACCAGCCCCACTTGCCCCAACCAGCCCCACTTGCCCCCCACCAGTGAGAAAGAAGCATTCCTTTAAAAATGCATCTGAACAAAGTAAAAAAATGTGACGAAGCAACAAAGCTTAAAATGTTTACATGCCACACATATTTCACATATAATATAGATATCCAATACAAAGGCACGAAACAAACTCAATTATTTTGTGGTATTTCTCTTATTGGTTTATCACTGTGGTTTTTTGGCCATTCTCTATTCAATTATCATGAATTTTGTCCATTTTTAAATTGTAACTTCAATTTTAAAAGCAAGCAAAATGATATGGGTACAACACAAAATGTTGTAGAAACTGCCAAAAAAAAAAAACTGTTCATGAAAATGATACGGAAACGTGTAACACTCGAGGCGAATTTCGAAAAATGCGCAACATGCTCAACAAAAATGGGCAAAAACAATGCAACATGGCCAGGCAAACATTCGAGAATGTATGAAAATGTTGATTGTGTTCGCAATGTGAAAACATGTAGGAAAAAAAATATGTATCTAATTTATACCAGATTTTTCCATTCAGTTATCATTTTTGATATTTTTTTTTTTAAAGAAGAATTTTCATTTCAGTTTTGGCAAATTTATCAAAAGAAAAAATGTAATTACTTAGCTTGGAAATTTAGGTGGGTTACTCCATTAGCTGTTTTATTTGATTATAGCTGGTTGTTGTTGTTGTTGTTGTTGTTGTTGTTACTGCTGATATGGTTAAGCTCACTAATTG
>JAWNLV010000113.1:2247500-2277500 GCA_035042125.1 Drosophila longiperda
TTCATGATCTGTCTCTTTGTGTGTGCGTGTGTGTGTGTGTGTGTGTGCCTAGCACGGCGGTGTGTGAAAGCAGATAACGTTGGCATTACGTCAGGATAACGTTGAAATTACATTTTTCACACAGACTGGCAGCATCGTTTTGGATAGTTGGCGATGTGTGTGTATGTGTGTGTGTGTTTGTGTGTGTGTGTGTGTGTGTGTGGCACATATGTGCATGTGTTGCTGGGGCTGGTGGGAAGCATATCTGACACTGACCGACACACTCACATGCAAATTTGGTTGCAAGAACAATGGCAGCTCACACACACACACACACACACAAACACACATACACTCACACACACACACACAAACACACACAAACACACACACAAACACACACACAAACACACACCAACACAAACACACACCAACACAAACACACACCAACACAAACACACACCAACACAAACACACACCAACACAAACACACTCACACACACACACACACACACACACACACACCACACACACACACACCACACACACACACACCACACACACACACACACACACACACACACACACACACACACACACACACACACACACACACACACACACACACACACACACACACACACACACACACACACACACACACACACACACACACACACACACACACACACACACACACACACACACACACACACACACACACACACACACACACACACACACACACACACACACACACACACACACACACACACACACACACACACACACACACACACACACACACACACACACACACACACACACACACACACACACACACACAGTCAAAGTTAAGCCTCGCCGAGAACGCTGACAACGGCGGGGCCACACAAGTAGTCCGCTTGAGAGCAGCACCAGCAGCTGGAGCAGCAGCAGCAGCCTAGCAGAGAGCTCCCAAGTTTCCAGCCATGTCCATGGCACATCACAATATGCTGGCATTCAGTGGCAGGCAGCCAGTTTCTGTCCGGGTTGCAAGTACTTTGCAGTCCTTGCCTTTGGCTTTAGTTTTAGTCAGCCTGCCACTGGCACCACATAAGTTGCATATTATTTCTATTATGAATTTGCATTCGCAAAAAAAACAAAAAAAAAAACTGCATCTCTGGTTACCTGCTGCAATTTCAAATGTGAAACTTACTTTTTACATTTTTACATTTTAACATTTTCATTTTGCAAGCTGAAAATGCCAAGCTATAAATGTGCAAATTAAAATATATATTATGCAATTTACCGCTGTGGGTTCTCGTTGCGTTTGTGCAACTGTTTGCAAGCCACATGCTGTTGCCACAGTTGCAGCAATCATACGCCGTGTGTGTGTGTGTGTGTGTGTGTGTTGCAAAGAAAAGTCAAAGTTCTTTACAAAACGCTGCGTGCAACAAACGCTGGTCAATTAACAAATAAAAAAAAACTTTCCTACTAATCGAAATTGTATTAATATTTTTTTTCAGTGTAACATAATTTATTACATTTAATTTATTTATTTTTAAGGCAAGCAAATTAAATTGAACAATTTTTATATAGCAACTAAAATAGAAATTTAAGTTTTCGATTTAGCTGGCAAAAAAAATGTTTGGTTTTTTTTTTGATAGTGCTTTCAGTTTATTTTTTTGATAACCCCAAAAGTATACTTTGCATAAAAATGCGAACGTGTTCGAAAGTCGAGATGTGGGCAGAGAAGAGAGCTCGACTAGAGATACCCTGTATAATTGTGAATTGCCAGCAAGTTCTCGAATTATGAAACACTTTTTGGGTAATTAAAAGTGGAAGTTAAAATTATTATGAATGTTGAGCAACCCCTTGTGGAGCAACCCCTGGTTAATTGGGTCTAGCTTTTGGCCAAGAACTTGAGCAGTTGGAGTCCCATTGCTGTAGCTGTAGATGTGGATGTCTTTGGCACAATTTAAATCAATTTAACGCCCAAAAGGTGCACATTTAATGGATTGATTGGTGCTAATCCTTGTCCGTATTCTGAATCGATTGTGAACCTACGACTTTGGCTGCACTATGTCCAAGTGGCAAGTGCGTGGCTGCTGGCAAGCTCAGGTCTGCGTCTGGGTCTGGGTCAGGGATCAGGGGTTTTGGACTTTTACTGTTGTTGCACGAGTTCTCTGCTCTGCTGGGAATTGAACGTTCGACGCATATTGAAAACCATTCGAGTGCAATTTCAATTTGATGTTGAACGACTTTGAAAAGCCATTTGCGTATGCCTTTGTGTGGACTCTTATCCAACCCCCCCACACACTCTCCCTTCCCCACAGCACCCCTTTTAATGCGGCCATTTTGCTGTCTACTCTTTAAGCTGCGAATACACTTGGAAAAATATATGTGCACTTTTACAACACTTCACGTATTTATGTAATATATTTATGCAAGATTTAAATTGAGACATTAAGCAGTAACTTCAGAGTTTTATGCAATTAATTCGATTGAAAGGTAATCGCAGCAGCAGCATATTAGTGGCACTCAAGTGGTCAAGTGGGAAGAGTCCTTAACCATTGACCACTGGCTAAAATACTACGTGGATGATCAACCCGCAAGATGTCGTTTCAAATTGTTTGCTCAACTGAGTTGTTGGTGGTCGAGCTGAATGCTGGATCAAATTATGGCACATCAGCAGTTTCCATTTGAGATGTGGCTTGAGTTTGCTCATTTGCAAAGAATTATGCGTGTGGTCAAAGTTCAGCAAAGGGCTTGGTCAAAGCTGTGGGGCTAGCAGGACCAACAGCAACAGCAGGAGCAACCGCAACCGCAACAGCAACAGCCTTGGCAACAGCAAACCAACCAACAAACCGCACCAGCAGCTGCGTCAGCGACAAAAGCTAACCTTTCTCTACAGGAGTTGGCACCGGGCAAAGTCCTGACCAAACGTGACACTGCTTGCCCCTTGAAGCTGGTCTGGTCTGGTCTGGTC
The DNA here is from genome assembly GCA_035042125.1 of Drosophila longiperda. Taxonomy (NCBI): domain Eukaryota; kingdom Metazoa; phylum Arthropoda; class Insecta; order Diptera; family Drosophilidae; genus Drosophila; species Drosophila longiperda. The sequence continues at coordinate 2,250,451 of JAWNLV010000113.1, forward strand.
AGGCGGGCAATGCCAAAGAAATTCAACAGAAAAACCGATTATCTGCCGCAAATATGGCAGTTTCCGTTATTGCATGAATAGGAATTCCGCTTAACTGGGCACACAACAAAGACGGAGACACACACACACACACTCCGTGTGTTTGTCCATTTGTCCACAAGGGTTTTGCGTGTGTGTGTCCTTCGACATCCTTCGTCATTGACTTTTGCTCTTTGGTATAGTTGTTTTAACTTTCACAATTCAATATTTTACTTGCACCAAATGTTAATGTAAATTTATACAGCAATTAGCTGAAAGTGGATTCGAAGAGTTCAACTTCTGCTCAGCCAACTCCCAGTCCCCAGTACCCAGTCCCCAGTCCCAAGATTCATTTAAAATCCTGGCATCAGCCAGCCGTCAAGTCAACTGCTCGTCTTATTTGTAAGAAAGCTAATTATCCATTGTTGCTGCATCTTTCTTGATTGTGGCCCTTTGTTTTTAACTGGTTTTCTACTGTTGCCCATCAATGGCCATGAAGCATAACAAACGTTGGAAAAGATTAAAATGTCCTCCTGTCAGCCAAACAGATATTAATTATTTAAAATATGTATTATAAAAGCTCAACAGAGAAGTTTTTTTGTATTTGTAAAATTGCTGCTTTATGGCCAATATTATAATAAAAAGTACTTTTCTGGTTAAATGTAATTTATTCAAAACATTCATCACAAAATAGTTTAACATATTTTTGTGCTTGGTATTAAAATCAATTATTTTGAATTCTTAGTAAATTTTATATAAAAAAAATGCCGCAAAACGCTTTTCGAATGCTGCAATAGATAGTTGCATTTTTCAAATAAAAATTATATTTCCTCTTTTTTTTAGTTAACTAAAAATTGGAAATATTTCTTTAAGTCTTTTTTGATGTTTTCTGATGTTTTCTGATGCATCATAATTCGAGTTGTGCCTGTTAACTCAATATTTCAATATATAGTTTTTTTTTATGTTATGAGAAAACAACTTAATTGTGCATCAAGTGTGGAAAATCGTAGAAGAAGATGAAAAACTCTCAACTCTACTTGAATTTTCACGTCATTTTGTTTCAATTACTTTTAAACTGGAATCTACAGTTACTAGCAAACCGTTAGGCGTAGGGCTTAACTGTTTCGCTTCTCGTCGAATTTTGCACGCACATTTGAAATATTTTAGGGCATTTTTTTCTATATTTTTTTTTTTTTACTTTTTTGGGCAAACGGAAACTGCAGCAACTTTTATCACGTATTGACGGTTGAATGCCCGTGGCCCGAGAGTTCGTTTTGTTACAAACATGACCCCGCACCCATATCAACCCTCAAACTTCCCAACACCACCCCCCCCCCCCCCACCGCACACACACACCATAACTGCTGCTCTTCGACTTTTTGAAGCTTACGGGCTTGCATAGGTGCACAACAGCACTTTTCAAGTACAAAATCGTTCAATTGCAGTGCAAAGTTTTACCGAAATAAAAAATAGAAAAAAAGAACAAAAAAACGTGAAAAAAATGTTTTGCCGTTTTCAGCTTGAGTGCCAATGCGTCCAAAGTGGCGTTTGCCCCCCTACATCCCCCCCACCTAACCCAGAACTGGCCAAGTCGAAAGTTTGTCGCTGCTTAGAGTGCCAAGCATGCATTAAATGTTGTTGTTGTTGTTGTTGTTGTTGTTGTTGTTGTTGTTGTTGTAGTCGCATCTTGGCCATGGCGTGCATTTAGCCCTTTCTGCGTCATGCTCGACTCAGCAGTTCGCTTGGCCGATAACCAAACGGTTAAATTAATTTCAAGTGGAATCCGCTGCAGATGGTCATCATCATCGACATGAAAACAGAGATTGCGACAGAGATAGACATAGAGATAGTCACTAAGAGAGAGAGAGAGAGAGCGAGAGAGATAGAGAGAGAGAGATAGAGAGATAGAGAGATAGAGAGAGAGAGATAGAGAGATAGAGAGATAGAGAGATAGAGAGAGAGAGATAGAGAGATAGAGAGATAGAGAGAGAGAGATAGAGAGATAGAGAGATAGAGAGAGAGAGATAGAGAGATAGAGAGATAGAGAGATAGAGAGATAGAAATAGAGAGAGATAGAGAGATAGAAAGAGAGAGAGATAGAAAGAGAGAGAGATAGAGATAGAGATAGAGATAGAGATAGAGATAGAGATAGAGATAGAGATAGAGATAGAGATAGAGATAGAGATAGAGATAGAGATAGAGATAGAGATAGAGATAGAGATAGAGATAGAGATAGAGATAGAGAGAGAGAGAGAGAGAGAGAGAGAGAGAGAGAGAGAGAGAGAGAGAGAGAGAGAGAGAGAGAGAGAGAGAGAGAGAGAGAGAGAGAGAGAGAGAGAGAGAGAGAGAGAGAGAGAGAGAGAGAGAGAGAGAGAGAGAGAGAGAGAGAGAGAGAGAGAGAGAGAGGCAGCTATTTAAACTATAAAACTGACATAGCCAACATTGAAATAGATGAGACACACATACAGAGAGGGGGGTGTGGGAGAGAGCAGGAGTCAACTTGCAGCAGTAGCAGCAGCCGCAAGGGCTACTTACTTAGTGGACATTGTTTACATATTTTCAGCAACCCATTTAGCAATTAATTCAATTAGTTAATTTTGCGACCGATTGACCCACAGACAGATGGATTGGCTCTGCGGACAGATGAAGGCCAGGAGCAAGTGGCCTAAGAGAGAGAGAGAGAGCGTCGCCTGGGTAGAGAGAGAGAGTCATCTGTTAAGTTGACATGCAATGCACACAAATCTATAACTGAAAAAGTGTGTGTTAATTAATTAAGGAACTTCATAAAACGACAAATCGAAATGGATAAAAAGAACTTCAATTTGGAGTCGACTGTGGTTGACTGACCAATGAATTTATGGGCAAATTTAAAAATTTCCGTTGCAGCAGTTACAAATATTAAAACTAAAAGCCGCAACATTAATGTGTGCATGTGTGTGTGTGTGTGTATATGTTGTGTTGTGTTGTGTTGTGCCATAAACCAGTCATAAACAAATGTTTCATGCTTTAAATCAAAACTAAATTTTGACATCGCCCACAGGCTGTCGTTTTTTGTAAGTGTGTGTGTGTGCATGTGTGTGTGTGTGCATGTGTGTGTGTGTGCATATGTGTGTGTGTGTGTAATTTGCGTGTTTATTACCTAAATTATATGGGGCTGTGCCCAGTTTTGGGGCCCATTTTGGGTCCCATTTTGGGACCCATTTTAATTGCAACAACTTTTGATTACTTCAGCAAACCGGCCCAAACATTTTATGACAGCTGCAGATTTATTAATTAACTTGTTATCGCACCCCAAAATGTGAAAATCATCTCTGCTAATACATATTAATATATATAATTTTGTTCAAGTGCCCGCATTTATTTTATGCTTAAATATGTTTATTTTTTGGGGTTAGGTTTGCATTTCTAAATGCGATGCTTTAAGTTTTGCAACAGCCAAAAGCCATTTATAGAAATTATTCATTACCTAAGCTAACAAATTAAGTATTTGATATTAAAATCTCAAAGGCAGCGCTTAAGGATATTTTAGTTTTAGCATGAATTTCGAATTTAGATAGATTCTACAGATTCTGTTCTGATCTGGATGTGGGGGGGGGGGGACAAACATGCTGCCACATTATTCAGTAATAAATTAGCATAACTAAATAATGTGAATTCGAGTCGGATGTGTTCAGTTGTTATATTCAACCATATTTTAGCTTATAAATATTTGCAATCAAATAAATTTACTGCCTTCGCACTCTCTGTGTTTTTACCCACAAAATTAATAATTGATGTGCAAATCCGATTAGTAAAAGCACTTAAAACCAAAAACTAACATTAACTCCATTTGTAATGGGGGATTTTAAATGTGTTAAAGATGTTAATTTTGTACTGGTTCCCAAAACATATTTCTTTTTTTCGTACTACAAAATTCAATTCATTTGGTTTGCCGTTTACCTCAAGTATAATTACACAAAATTTAATTGAAAGCATTTAATTAAATTAAATAAACCTAAATAAAAATGTTGAGTTTTATCCGACTGAAGCATATAAATAAACTATTACATTCACTCAGCAACGAAGAAAGACAAAGGAGATTGCGGAGTTGGGAGGAAGCAACGGGACTCCGACAGGCCAAATGTCTTTTGGGCGGCTATAATCATAAACGTTTTAAGCAAGTAATATCCATGAGCAGGAATAGGCTAAGGATACTTGTCGGTCTACTGACAGGACATTGCCACCTGTCCAAAATGGGTATCTTTAGCAACAGGCAATGTAGGTTTTGTGAAGTCGAGGAGGAGTCTTCAACTCACATCCTAACTGAATGCAAGGAAAAGATGCAGCATCCTAGGGATTCATGTTATGAATGTCAATGACAAGATCCACACATTCGTTCAGGAACGGGGGTTGATGGAAGACCTATAAGCTCAGAACGGGGCACAATAGATCTAAGACCCCCAATAAATAATAAAATAATAAAAACTATTACATTTTATTACCTTCATGTGCACTTTTGCACTTCAAAATACTAAGTAAATAACAAAGAAAAATGAAGTGCAAATGACCACTTAATGAGCAAGATAATTAAAAGTAAATAATTCAAACATTTGCATAATAAAAAATAGAATTAATATCCAGTTGAGGGAGTTGTTCAAGTGAAACTCGAATCTTAATGCGATAAGAAAATATTAATAGGCACAACGAGGCTTTAATTATGTAATTTTAAAAATTTAAAAAAAAAATTCAAGCGCGGTTTGAGTATGAAATATGCATTGCATAACACAAATATTGCTGCTCAGCAACAACAGCAATAATAACAACAGCAACAAGCAAAAACACAATTTTGTTTCTGTGTCAAAAGGTTCACATTAAATATGTATATATACACACCCACACACACACACACACACACACACACACATATATATATATATATATATATGTAGGCGTTGCTTTTATTATAGTAATTTTTTTTTTTTTATGTTTATGGTTATCGGCTGATTAAGTTATTATATTTATAGTTTATGATCGGGCCGTTTGCCGTTTGCCCGGCATTAATTAATGTGAAAATCGCACATTTTTAATGACATTGCGTATACGACTAATGGATAATGCTGTCATAGCCCTTGGCTATAACACACACACAGAGAGTTAAATGTATGTGCAACACCAATGTGCAATGTGCCAAATTTCCAAAATAAAACGAGTGCCGCCGATTGCCGTTGGGGCGGGGCGTGTGTGTGTGTGTTGCAGTTGCAGTTCAAAGTGAATTTCAATGCGATATGCTTGACTACTGTGTGAATGATATGCACAATAATACACACACACACATGCACACACACAGCGCAGCTATGCCCCATTCGATACCCACTGCTTGCATCTTTCTGCTGCAATGCCAACAACACAACTCGACGCGCCGCGACGCGTGAGCTCTGAAATTTTGTGCTGTAAGCGCGGCATGCAAATAATGTTAATTTAAATGCGAGTATCATTGGTAGCAGCAGCAACACCACTACCAAGACCACTGCAACTACCACGACCACTGCCACTGCCACAGCCACTGCCACTGCCACCAGCACCAGCAAAACAACAACAGAATAAAAACACGCACGGCTTTCACATTTGCAGTGCACAGTTCGCAAACACACACACACAGATACACACACACACACCGACACACACACACACACACACACATAACGATGACTGTTCTGTGGTGCTGTTATACCCTGTCACAAAAGTAGACAAAATGTGGCAATTAAAATTTCCCTCAATCATAATTTGTACATTTTTTTTTCCCCAAATAAAATTGAAAACAACAAAAATAAGCTTCAACATTTATTTAACATAAAAATCACATGGAATTCCTAAAATACCAACAGTACTATAAATTTATCAAATATTTCGAATGTTCAATTTGAAGGAAAATAAAGTAAATTCATTGCATAATTTTATTACTTGCAACGTATTTTGTTTTGAAGATGAATACAACAATTTTCTTGCCTCTGCTGGCTTTTATTTTTTGGGGGGGGGGGCATTATTGTTGTTTATGTTGCAAGTCGTTGGTTTTTAAAGTGTTTGTCTTGTCACATGAAATTTAAAGCGCAATTATATTTTGTGGCATAGACGGCAGTCATAATAAACTGCAGCTGTGCCCAAACAGAGAGGCGTCAGGTGTGTGTGGGTGTGTGTATGTGTGTGTGTATAATGTATTGAATATGTGAGAAATAATGTGCCTCGTGGTTGCTGGGTTTCTCTGCAGCAGTTGCGATTAAGTTAACTATTAATGATGATAATGATGTGGCTACCAACGAACATTGCGATAATGCTGATGTTAATGCCCATAATACCCCCGATGAGCAGGCAAGCAGCAGATTGTAGGGGGAGTGGGGTGGTGTGGGTTTAAGCTGCTCTTCATACAACTGACAAATAAAAGTCTGTCAGCTAATTGGCTGCCACATCTAAACTAATCCTTAAGTGTCTTAGCCATATTATATACATAAATCGGAATACTCAATGCGCTTCTGGCCAAATTAAAAAAAAAAGAGCCAGTCGAATTAGCCAGTTTAATACATATTTTAAGTAATGGCAAGTACCAAAAGGTGTCAATTGTTGGTGCAAAACAAAACTCAATTTTTGCAAAAATTTAATATGCAAAAAAATGCATTAAAAAGAAACATTTATAGATACAAAAAAAGAAGAGGAAAAATGATACTTTAATGGGATTCACAGATTGTGATTTTAATATATATAAAAATACTAGCCATAAAAACAAATATGTTAATATGTGTAAAAAAAAAGGTGAATTTTAAATATATAAAAAATACAGCGTTGGAATGTTGTACAAATATGTAATATGTAAATAATTTAATAATAACATTGATTAAAATTGCATCATTAAAATATTTCGTTTGTTAATTGGATAGATTTATTCAACCAAAAGTAATAATTGAAGAGAATGATATAATAAGAATCACATAATGACTAATTGTATGAAATTTTATGTAATTACTATGAAATTAGGATGAACCGCAATTCCAGTTAGACTTACACATATTGTGGTTAAATATTAGCAAAAATTGGTAGCTATTTTTGCAATTTCACTGGATTAATCGATTGAAAGAATATTGCAAATATTTTCTGGTAGCAGTGTAACTGATGATAATGAACATGACGTCATCGTTAAATGAACAATTTGCAATTTTCAGCGACTCAGCGAGTCATTTATTTTATCAGTCCGTCTGTCACGATGAGACTCAAGATAATGCCAATATTATGCATACCCAATACATACAAACAAATATATATATATATATATATATATATATTTCGCTGACAGATAATTAATTTTTCATATGGCTGCTTAAATCAGAGCTGTGCAGCTCGCGGGGGGGGGGGGGGAAGGCTGAGTAGCTACTGCGTCAGCAGATATTCTAGATTAATTGCGTCTGCTAATTAAATTCTGCTGTGAATCCAATGAAGTCAATTAGCCTTCAAGTGTTGCATGTTCAAATGTGCGAATGTGGTGCCCCCCCAAATTGCATATTTGCATGTGATTTGCTGCAGGCGATTAGAATCTGTGACAAATTTGCCAAACGCTTACTGCATTTGGCTAAAACGCTTTGAAGTATTTAGGTTATCATGGCCAAACTCACAACAAGTTATTACTATTTGAGTGCTTTGGGCTTATATTCATTGGAAATATAACCCAGACAGAGCTGTGACCGCAACAAGCCACAAACTGCATTTGAAAATATTTCAACATTGTCTAAAAGGCAACACACACACACACACACACACACACATTGCCACACAACTGTTTAATTACACAAAAATAGGGCATTGCAGAAAGAAAAAAAAAAAACTATAGGCCAAAAAATCAGTATTTATATATTCAGAAGTTTTGTTCAAAGTTATGCCAGGTGCAAAGGGCTTCAGCTACAGCTCCAGCTTCTGCTCCAGCTCCTGCTGCTGCTGTTGCAACAATTCATTTTTAGAGTACACGGGCGAAAAATATGTACACTTGAATTTTAATTTAATATCATTAAAATCACACAATCAATAATACAATTCACAAAGAAAACAACAGTTTTTCCTTTTTCCACTTACATTATTTTTATTAATTAAAGTTTTGTGCAGAATTTTATTTATACTTTCTTTTTTTTTTTGTACACTGTAATATTTAAGGCAATGTTACTTAACGTGCACAACACAAAAGAAATTGCCCAACTCTTTGGCCAGCATTTCATTCGACTCATTTTTTATTTGTGCTTTTGAGCAGACCATATTTTGACTGGGGCAGCCTGAAATGCAGGCTTGCACTTGCACAAAGTACTCCTGATCGCCACACTCAACGAGGGGCGTAGACGTTGTAGGCGTGGCAAGCAAACGAGCAATTCAAGGGAATGTGTATGTAGTGCAGCAGCAGCAGCAACAGCAACAACAAGTGCAACACGCCCATTTGGCAGCTGCTAAGATATGCACGGCAATATGGAACTGGTGCCCAAAAAAGTAGGCAACACAAAATGCTCAAATCGCATATGCATAGTTGGAGCAGCCCTGCATTTGATTGTGTGTGTGTGTGTGTGTGTGTGTGTGTGTGTTTGTGTGTGTGTGTGCGTGTTTTGTGCATTTGTTAGATGTCATGTTGTAAGGGGCATTTGTGCCAACATTGGACAGCTGGCCATATTGGTGGTATGTTGGCTTGCTTGCTTGCTTGCTTTGCCCGGCTGATTTGGTGGTTCACGCTGCAGGCAGTTACCAAAATTACCAAAAATGGCAAAAGTGAACAGCAGGCTGGCTGACTGGCAGACACAGGCGGACAGGGGCGGACAGTGCGGCCTGAAAACAACATGACAAACAGGGAATGGAAAATGCAAAATGGAAAGGAGAATGCTAAAATTGGGGGCAGTGTGATGCACACCAAAGCGCAATGTGGCTAATTACTTTGGAAAGTCAAGTTATTAGCGTGATTACAAAGGCGATGCATGCAGGCCCAGCTAACAAGAGCAGCAGCAACAACAACAACAACAACAAAAAGTTGCTGTCTGGCTTGAAAGGCAGCCGCCACATGCCAACAACAACAGCAACAGCAACAGCAACAGCTACGAGCAACAGCAACAGCGAGCAGCAACAATAACAAGAAAAGGCTTACATGGAAATTAACAGAACGGGGGCGGGGTTGAAGTGGCAGCGGCGGTGCCACAGAAAGGTTGCTTGTTGGCGGTGCGCCCCTGTGGTTGCAAAAAAAAACAAGAACACAACCAGCAACAGCAACAGCAACAACAACAGCAACAACAACAGCGACAGCAACCGCAGCAGCAGCGAATTTGGAGACGTTAGGAGCCCCTGTAATAATAATAATAATAATAATAATAATAATAATAATAATAAACATATAACGGTAAACAGGAACAGGCGCCGTTAGCAGACGCAGTTGGCTGACTCAAGCGCGAAATTGCCGAGTGCTCATTTTATATATATATAATATATATACCCTAAAAATCATATTAACTCAGAAAAATATTTAAATGAATTTTGTGATTTTCTGCGACCAACAAATCACAATTTATACTTTGTGAATTCTGCATTCTTTCAGTGTAGCTGTGACTATCTGGAGTAGCAATTATGGCAATTGCATAAATCTTCATTTGACTAATGTTTTTGGTCTAGGAATAATTTATATTTTGGATTTCTATTATTGTTTTTATAGCATATTTCATAGTCTTGCAGCTTTAAGAGCAATTTTTGGCTGCCGTTTTGTTGGTTGTTGGTTTTGTTTGTTTTGTTGGCTTTGTTGGTTAGCTTGTTGTAATTGCTGCGGCAGCCAGTGGGGCAAGCTGATGTTGTTGGTTTTTGGCTGCTTGTACTTTTCGTTGCCAAGAGGCGGCCTGTCAGAGAGGCGGCAATTGCTAGTTTAATGCCCGTAATGCGCATCAGCAACAATAATAGCAGCAACACCAACAAGCAACACCAACAGCAACATAATCATCAAATGCAGTTGTAGTGGGAGAAGTCCAACATTTTCATAGCGCCACGGAAGCTGGGTCAGTTTTTTGGAGGGTTTGTGCCACGCAGGGTGGGGGGTGTCAGGGGGTTGATGCGGTTTCAAGCAAGCGCAATTATCCAAGCCAGCTAGCGAGTAGTGTCCGGGCAGTAGGAAGGAAGTTCTGCCTGACGACAATAATCTCTCAGTGCAGCGACAACAGAAGCAACAACAGCAACAGCAACAACAGCAGCAACAACAGCAACAACAACAGCAACAACAACAGCAGATAACCGCAAATAGTTAAATTGCATAATAGTTGCAAACATTTTATTTGCATTTGGCCGGCAAAGCGGTCCTTGCTCAGGTCCTTGCAACAGAGCTGCGGCCACGGAACGTCGGTTGCCTCGTTTATCTGCGCCCGCCCGGCTCTGCTCTATCTGACCGTCCGCCTGTCCGTCTGTCCGCCTGTCAGCTTGTCTATCTGTGTGTGCCTGTGTTAATGTTTGTTAATTTTTAGCGCCACATTACAAAAAGGGCCAAACCGAAATATGCAAATGTGCCACAATGGAGCAAAGTTAACTTCATTTGCGAGCGGCGTGAATATTGCTCTTGTTGACGATGTTGCTTAATATTGTTGTTGTTGTTGTTGTTGTTCTTGCTGTTGTTAAACATGGCATTTTTAATTGCAACATTTGATTGCAACAATTTGTCCATTTCGCATTACATTGCATACTTTTACGGGCACTGCAATATTCCGATTTTATGACGATTTACAGAAATAAACTGCAACACTTTTAGCTTAATAGCCATGCCACATTTCAATTATGTTGCAAATTAATTGATACTAATTAAGCCTACACAAAATGTTCATGCTCATATATATAGTGACATATCCAGACCATGACATCATGCAGATCTCTCATGTCCGCACTCACTGCGACGGCGCCAGCAGCCAGCCTCAGCATAAGCAAACCTAACTGTATATTCTATTCTAAGAAATTTAACCTAACTGTAAATAATGAAATAAGACGCAAATGCGAGGTTTCATTATTGAGTACAGTACAGTAGCATAAGCAGAGTTATTTTGTACACCAAACTGGACGGACGTGTTTTGATAAATAAAGAATTCTATTTTTTTAAATCAAATAGCGTAACCAGAAATTCAATTATATATATATATATATTTATATATATATACATATATATATATATACATATATATTAAATTAAATCTAATGCAGCAAAATACTTAACAGCAGTTTGCGTTTTCAGTTCGCTTTTAACTCGCTTAATAATTGTAATTAAATTACATTTTTTACGAAATATCGCAATTCAGAATTTAGAATTTCTTGGCGAATCCCAGACATGTGCAATATGCATATTAAAACATATTCAAATTGACACTTTAAGCCGACTAACTGCCAAAAATGTAAGCCATTGAGATATTATTTTTTACACATTGATACATAAATACACAGTGAAAAATTCAAATTTTAATTTAAGTTGAATCGTCATTCCTTATCTTTATATGCATTACTATACAAGCTTTCTTATATTAACAGAAAATGTTCCGCTTTATTTTAGTTTTTAATTCAAACAGATTTTAATTTAAATTTAGTTGGTTTTTTTTTTATAAAAAGCATTTTAATACAACAAAAGTTGTATTGGCAGCGAAACATATATATTTCAACAAATTGCAGTTATGTGTTGGTATTTTGAAGTTAGAAAATGTTCAAAATCTTTAAATATTTTTGTAAACATTTAAAATTGATTTTAGTATGCGATTTTCTAATTTTTGTCGAGTGCATGGATGTGTGAATGTGTATTCTGTAGTATCGGCAGTCAAGAATGCCCGACATAATATTTTCTTATTGAAATATATGCAAACGCTGCAAAATGCAGCATTGTAGAAATTTGATCACGTTGGCAAAATGCAAAAGGCAAAAGGCAATGGCAAAAGGCAAACCAAAGGCAAAAGGCAAAGGCAAATGCAGCACTTTAACGCATCGCCGCCTAAAGTGTGGCATATATAGATAGGGGGGGGGGAGGGGTTTGGGGCAGCACTAGGAGGAACTGTGGATGCGACGCGGACACGTGTGGCAATTGCTTTGGCTTTGCCTTGCCTCTACCTGAAACGTGTTTCTTTTTGAATACCCAGTTTCCCTCATAAAGCAGCAGACGGGTAAACTTTGCATTTGTTTTCTAAATAATTTACATTTAATAAACTGATAATATTTGAAAAAAGTTCACATTAATTTCGAAAGAAAATCACTTTGAATTTTAATTAAAAATAAACAAATTATTTAAGATGATTTCATATCTACGAAAAAAATTGTATTAATACAATTGTCTGCTCAAAAAAATGCATTCTTATTGCTGCTGTGAAAATTTTGCCTAGATACAAATTACCAATAAGTCAATTGGTATTTTTTACTGAAATATATATACAAATTTACATTGATAACGAACCCAAAAGCAAAAGTTCTTTTACTAATGGAAAATTTCGTATTAGCAACACAATTTGCTAAAATTAACCAGCTTGGATTCTTTAACTTGACTAAGTTGCACAATGCATAACCAATATTTTATCATAAAAATATCTTATTCATTTTTCACATATTAACTGGAAAAAATGTGCAGTTTTTATAATTATGTCAGTCATTTATGCTTAATCCAACACTTTGGATTTAATCAAGAAGAAACAAATTTAATTTGCTTTAATCAAGAAGAAACAAATTTAATTTGCTTTAATCAAGAAGAAAACAAATTAGATTTGCTTTAATCAGGAATAAAAAAAAAAAAAAAATGGATTGTGTTTTGTGTTTTGCATTCACATTTAATCAAGATTGCCCACTGGGTGTGCTGCAGTCGTGCTGCAGCATGTGGCAAAGCTGGTTGAAAAGCTTTTTCTTTTTTTTTTTTATGTAGTTGGCAATTGCAACTAGGATGTTTGGAATGTTAGCGCGCCAGCGGCTATCGCCGATCAGAGCCTTGGCAAGCGGACACAAAGGCCAGCTAGCTAGATTGGCTCTCCTTGCTGTCTGGCGGTGTTTCTTGTCCAACCAGCTGTTGGCTGCTCGCTTGACTTGGCCTGACATGCCTTTGGCGCACCGCGTAGCCGCATGTCGAGCGACCATTTGCCCAATTGCCCAGATGCCCAGGAGCCCAGCTTGCCCAGCTGATGATGATTGTGGTGTGGGTGGGGGAATAGAATATTCTTGGCAGCAATTTGGCCACAATTACAAACATCTTAATAGGGCCAACACACACAATGAGATAGCAAAAAAAAATAAGAGAAATGCTGCTAGGCATTTTTTCCAGCGGCTTTCGCTTGATTAGTTGCCAATGACTTGGTTACATTTGAGCAGCAAATTTTTGTTGACATTCAACATCATTTCATAATATAATTTTGGATATATACAATAAGATATGTTACCATAGATCTGCTTTTGTTGGTACTAAGTATTAAAACTTGAGGTAAGCTGCCTGTTGGCTTATTTGAAGCCAAAGCAGTTTGTGAAGCTTGCAGGTATTCCCTTTACAGAAACCTGTGCAGCATTCAAAACCATACACAAAGACCGACAAAATCACACAAAGGCACCGACACAAACACACACACACAGACAGACACACACACACACAGACAGACAGACACACACACAGAGACAGACACACTTATGCGTTGCGTGTGTACAAACGCGAATTGAGTTTGCCAAAAGTTTTCAAAAAGCGCTTTAGCGTAAAAATGCTCCGCTGGGCACCGCAGCGAAAGTGAGCTGAAGATGCTTTCAGCCAACTGTAGAAGGGGGTGGGGGAGGGGGGGTAGTGGTCTTAGAGTTGGGGTCTTACCATAGTAAAAGGTGAGTTGAATTGGCGAAGTTTTTGGTTTTTGGGTGGCATGTTCGGCCAAATTTAAATGCACAAAACTTTACCTGCCAGACGACGTGGGATGGCTTGTAATTTTCTTTAAGTCAACTTTTAAACGCGCTCAAAATGATTTGCATGCGTGCCCTGCTGCCATGCTGCCCTGCCACCAACATGGCGTATGCGTAATATTAGTTTGGCGGACCCAACCGACAACCGTCCGTCTCCGGCGTTTCGCTGTGCATAAAATGTGCAAGGGCTCGCGTTTGAGCAAAAGACGGGAATATATATTTAAAAGTAGAAAAAAAAAATAAAAAATGCAAAACCACAACAAACAAATGTACATGGCCCCTGGCAGCTGACGGGAAAACCAAGCACAACGCAAAGGCGCAGGATTCGAAGGATGGGGTTGGGATGGGTGTATTGTAATTGTGGGGTTCCCAGCCGGGACAGCCGCAAAAAACAGTTTAAAATTCAAAATATGTCTGTGAAAATCTAAATATAGAAAAATGCGAATGCGCTTCGAAATGATAATTTGAATTTGGTCAATTCGAATCATGTCAAATATAAATTTATATATATATGTAATATATTTTATACTATTTTCCACTTGTTTTGCTTAGGTAAATCAAAATCAATATTATTGTTATTTTAATATTATTATTATTTAATTCAAAACTCAAAACTTGCGCATTTAATTTTATAAATGTTTGCACATGACAAGGCAATAAGAAATAATTAAAGTTTGCAAAAAATATGTATGTCAAAAAATGTGTGTGTTTTTTTTTAATTGTTTGTTTGGCCACAACAAAACTTGACTGCAGCCAAGATGTGGTCGCAATGACAGTTGGCCAACATCGGTTGAATCACTTTATTTATATAGTTATTGCACTTTTTGTCTTTGTGTGCGATGTGGAAAAATGTTTTGTAATTATTTGGCAATTTGGTAATTACGAAGCGCATGCAAAGCGTGGCAAATAATGTTGCAGATTCTGAATAATTTGAACAATTCATATAGTTTGGCGCCATGGCAGCAGCAGGATGTGTACGGGCGGTGGTGGGGCAGCTAAAAGTGTTCTGCATAATTTTGCGGTTTTTTTTTTTTGCTTTTTTCGTTGATGGCAACCCGCTAACTCAGCTCACATTTCAATTGTCCGTTGTCCATTGTCCATTGTCCGTTGTCCGTTGTCCGTCGCCAGTTGCCAGTTGCCAGTTGCCAGTTGCTGTGTGCGGTTTAAGCCTCATTTCCTTGCACTTCCGTTTTTGGCATACGAGCAGACAGATATACTCTCACACACACACACACACACACACACGCACACACGCACACATATATAGACAATGGCAAACTGCTTTTTTGGGTGGCTACTGAAAAATGCAAAACTTTCATTTGCACTCGGGACTCGTTATGGTTATGGTGGGATTGTAGTGCACATCCAAGGAAATTTCCGGACAAAGAGTAGTGGAGGAGGTTTTTGGAGTAGTGGTCGTGTTGCTGTTGTTGTACTTGTTGTTGTTGTTGTTGCTTGCAGAGTGAGCAGTGCTTCTACGGCCTTTAACTCAGTTATCCCCGGTTAACATTGCCATACAATTTATTAGAGTTTCGTTTCATTTCGTTGTTTCCTCTTTTTATTTAAAATTTTCTTGTTGTTTTGCTCTCCGAATTGCATAAGTAAATAACGCACGTAAATGCATTTTTGTGCAAAAAAAAAAAAAAAAAAAAAAAAACCCAAAAAATTAAACAACTGAAACTGAAAAGCAAACCACAAATGGCAACCCAAGGCAAGGCGTGGTGGCATCAAGGCTTAAGTGCTCTCTAATTGATGGCTAAACTTGGACTGCAATTGGCATGCAGGCATATCTTAAAAACCATATATTTCAATAAAAGAGTGTGTGTTTTCAAATCAACATGAATAATTCAGTTTGTACATCAGCAATTGTACTAAATATTCGCTTGTTTCATTTATCGGAAATTGGATATTTTTGCGACTGTTGGTTAAAGTCTTTTTTATAAGCGTTGGCAAATGCATAAATTCATAAGAGTATTTTAATATCGGTGAGAAATGTGAGTGGGTTAGCTACCAAGTTGGCAGTCTGGAAAAACATTTTCTGTAGTCCGCAAAACAATTGTACTACACATATATTTAATAAACAAGTTGTGTGTGATTCTGTGTGTGTGTGTGTGTGTTTGTTGTATATGTGTATATGAGTGAAAAATAAACTAACATAGGAAAGAAATACAAATTTTGGGGACAACACAAGCGACAGCTTAAAATGGAAATGAAAACTAAAAAGTGGAACTCTAAACATACAATCGCAAGAAAAGTTTGAAAGCCTTTTTGTGACTTTAAAGTTTTGCACTCGTTGATTGCATACACACACACACACACACACACACACACACACATACATGCTTTTGATTGTGTGTGTGTGTGTTTGTGTGTTTTTTCTGGGCATGCCACTCCCACACAGCCGCCCACAAGACTTCTTTAGCTTTGACAACATTCGCCTTTTTTTTTTTGTATTTTTGTATTTTTTCTTTGTTATTGTGTACAAGGCAAAATAAGAAGAGTAGAAAAAAAAAAAAAAATATTAACGACATTTTCATTTACAAAGAGCAAAATAAGTGAATCGACAGAGCATCGGTTGAGGACATAAAGCCATTCCATTGCCCAATATGCAACAGAGTTAGTTGCTTCTCTGGTTGGAGCATACTGGGCATACTTCAAGGCGGAAATAACACTTAATTGATTTGCAAAGTGGAACGAATCGTTCAAAGGCGCACAAAACAAAGACACCAAAATCGAGCAAAGCAATACAAAAAAAAGCAAAAAAAGAAAGAAAAAAGAAAAAAATGCTAACGATGCTTGTGAAAAGGAAAAGTCTGGACGAATTCAATTTTTGCGACAAAACGGATTCAAAGTGACCCAAAGACAATGGCTCAGCAGACGCAATCGATAAGCAAAAATGCGATGCAGCTGCAGGATGCAGGATGCAGGATGCAACAGCATCAGCAGCATCAACAGCAGCAGGAGAAGCAGGAGGAGCGGGAGGAGCGGGAGCAGGAGCAGTAGCAGGAGGAGCGGGAGCAGCAGCAGCAGTAGGAGCAGCAGCCAGAGTGAAAATGCTCCAATCCTAGCGCTTCTCATTCAGTTTAGCATAATTTCTGGGGCGGCATTGGAGATGGGAATGGGCAACGACAATGCAGACGGACAGATCTCAATGCTAATGCGAGAATGCCGCTTCTCGCTTCGATGGCGCATCAATGGAAAGCAATCTACAAATGCTTTGTTGCCGGAGCATTATTAAACTGGCATTTTCATTTGTAGACTAACACAGACACACACACAGACACAGAGACACACACAGACACACACAGCACACAGACACACACACAAGCTGCAACTCATCCAGACACATTTTGTTGCCGTATCTGCTGGCAAATCGAAACACGGTGAAGCTGCAAGGAGCAGCGTGGATCTGAGTGTAAACGCTCGACTGCCTCAATGTGAGGCAAATCCTGCTTTTCACATTTGTATTTGGAGCGGAGAGAACATCCGGTATTTTGAGCCCCCTTTCGGAGCGCGCTTTACTACACGCTGCTGCGGCGGCGACGGCGGCGGCGGCGGCGTCGGCGTCGGCTTCGGCCAGCCTTCGTTTTGTTGATTGGGGTTTCTGTTTCTGGAGTTTGCTTTTCAGCTCTTTTTACCTACATTTGCCTCTGCTCCACGTCACGGACTACTCACAGGCTCAGGTAAATCCCTGGCAATACCTTCAATTTTTGCTTTGCCACTTTTCGTTCGGCTTTCGGTTCGGTTTGGTTTGGTTTGCTTTGCTTTGGCAACAACAAAAACACAAAAAAAAAAGAAAAGAAAAAAAGAAAAGAAAAAAGAAGGAAAAATGTCGACTCTCACAATTTGAGCCATGGCGAACTACAACAACAACTGGCAACAACAATAACAACAACTGGCAACAACAACAACAATAACCAGCATCTACAACAGTGACAACAAAGGCGAATCCACATCATTACGATCTTGCAGCTCTTCATCAGCCCACATGGATTTGGGGCCATATACCTGCACCAATACCTATGCACAGTTATTTGTGTGTGTGTGTGTGTGTGTGTGTGTCTGGCTAAGCATTTCCCAGTACAACATTATGTTAAAGGAAATTCAACGTTTTCCACTCGAGCGCAATATTATTATTATTATTATTATTATTATTATTATTATTATTATTATTATTTTGCTATTGCTAAGATTCTCTTTTGTTGTTGGGTTTTTGCGCTCTCTTAAATACATATATACATATATAAATGTATATACATATATATACATATATTTTTATATCATTTTCAACATGAGGTATTTGGTTTCTTTGAAGTCTTTTAGCAATGTGAATTTTTTTTATTTTTTTTTTTATAGAAAATATGTAAAACATGACGAATTAATAATTAATTGTAAAACAAATAATACTTAAATATTTTTTTTATTTGATTTTTATGATGACAGGGTATATACCAAATTCGGGAATTTTGTTAATTATTTTTTTGTTGCTTTTGTGCTGGCGATGCGGCTCTTTGTTTTGTGCCTGGCCTGGCTGCTGTTGCATGTTGCATGTTGGTATTTTATCTGCCTGGCAGCATCCTTTCGTGCGTCTCCAACTCTGCCACACAACCTCCATATGCACATATATATATATAATGTATATATTTATATATAATGTGAGGGCGTGCTGTGCTGTGATGAACGCTATTGATAATCTTTGCAGCATATCGCTGTTGTTTTTGCTGTTGTTGTTGTTGTTGCCTCTTTTACAACTCTTCATTTTTTTTTTTCTGTGCCCCACCCCTCATTTTTATTGTTAGTTGCACGGCTGCTGGCGCACTGCGACATGTAAAATGTGTGGTACCAGGTTTGAGGGCATTATTGCAATGCACCCGCTGTGGCGCCACTAAGCACATTATCAAAAACTGCTTATGCAGAAAGGGGTGGAGGGGGGGGTTAATGAAAAAAGCATTGTGCCGCCGCCTCCTGTCGGATGGCGATGATAAATTTAATGCGCATTTGTTGAGTGCACTTTAAATGCGAGTTTTGCCTCGCTGACAAGCACAACGCATCAGCACTCACTTCGGGCCATCTCGTTTTGGCCACATTTCAATTACACAGCGCTTACTATTAAGCCACGTAATATGCAGACACAGAAGCAGCAGCAGCAGCAGGATAAACAGCAGCAAAAGTATCTTTGCATCACATCGTTTTTTTTTTTTTTTTTGCCATCGGGCATCATCATTTTCCATTTTGTACTCCCTGGTGCTCCATTTGGTGCAACTGAAGAAGTGGAAGTTGGAAAGAGTCAAGCGCTGTGTTAGCATAATTTGCTCGATCAAAGTGGATGCGAAAATATGTGGCAGCTATTGGACTGTGACTGCGGGACGGGGGGGGGGTGGCTACTGAATCGACCTGTTGGCAATCAGAAAGACAGCAAGTCCGTCAGTCAAATCTGTAAAGTGATTTAAGAATATATATATATATATATATATATATATATATATGTAATACGTTGTGTACATAAACAGGGTGTAATTTTGTGTCGGACATGTCTTGCTACACTTCTGGCCACATTTTAATTAAGCCAAGCACTACAACAAATATACCCAATGCTGCCACGCCCATCGCTTCATCGACCGCCCCCTGTTGTGGTAATTTGCTGGCCGCTGTTATGTCAATTGGTAAATTTCAAAGCCTCAATGCAAACGACAGCAGTTCCGGGAAAAACTTATTAAATTTGGTAGATGCCACAAAATGTGGTATCGAAAATTTATTAAATTTTCTCCCGGAACCGCTCTCCCAACTGCGTCATTTAAATCAAAAAAATTAAAGACACAAAAAGTAAACATAAAAAAAAACTCGAAATCGAAAAAGTTTCACAATAATTGAATATAAAAATAAACAAATAAAATGTTAAATTTTTTGTATTTTGAATATTTATTCAGAATATATTTGCCCATAATTGATATAAAAATTGTTGTCTTAAATTAAAACAATTTCATTTGCAGTTTGGCAAAACTGTGGCTTTTAAGATATATCTGGCTTCTGGCCAGATGCTTATTACGCGGGCAATATTGTGGCCATATTTGTTGCCACAATGTGGCATCAACTAAATATTTATTTCAAATGCGTAACTGGCCGGCGGCAATATGAAGAAAATTTCACGATTGCCAAGTAAAAAGCTTTTACGATGAACTGAAATTGATATTTTCAGCAAACGAATTTTTGAATGTTTCTGTCGTTGCTGTTGTTGTTGTTGTTGCTGTTGCTGTTGCTGTTCTTGGTAGCCGTCATCAGCAAGCTCATTGACAACAACAACAACTACACAAGAAAAAAGAAAAAACAAAAAGGAGAGAAGAGAAGAGAAGAGAAGAGAAGAGGACCAATGTGACAGCTGCCAGTGCCACGTAATGCTTCAATGCCCAGCGGCGGCTGACGCACCTGCAACGTTTCTCGATTGAATTTCGTCTTTCTGTGGCAGTTGTTGGAGCAGTAACAGGAGCAGGAGCGGGAACAGGAGCAGGAGCAGGAGCAGTAGGGGTTCTCTGTGGCTATATTTTTGGTGGACGTGCCGCGTAGCAGCTGCTGTGTCGCAGTTTTTAAATTAAGCAGTCACCAAAAGCACACACACACACACACACACACACACACACACACACACACACACACACACACACACCCACACACACACACACACCCCACACACACACACACATAAGTAAACAGAGAAGCCGCACATTTAAAGATTTTCCGGCTTACTGCTTTTAACTTGAATTCGCGTTTCTGCTTATAATTTTAAGTTATCCCAAAAGCTCCACTTTTCACTAAACGCTTCTTCTTCTTTCACTATCATTGCAGGTAAATATTGGTTTGATTCTACAAATATTCGAGATACATTCAAAAATGTTCAACGCACGTTTTCAATTGTGAGTTGAGTTAACAATTAATTTTCAATATTTTATGATATGCATTTTGGATTTATTAGGTGAGTATCCCTTAAGGTATTCCGCAGCTGGTTAGTCAGGCAACATTAAGCTGCTGATGTGAGAAAAAAAAACAAAAAAAAAATGGTGGCAAGCGTAAAAGGCAAGTGACTTGATGATGTTGCCACTGATTGCTTGCATAGCCCCCAGCCCCCCCAGACATATGTACAGTCAAGGCATTCGCAAGTTGTTACATGTGTTAAAGGCAAAAAAAAAAAAATATATATATATATATATATACCCTCCCCCACATCTATTTGGCACTTTGGCGAACCTTCGATCAAACAGTTGGTGACCCATATCAAAGCTTGCACGTCTCCCTTGAGTGCATGGCAAGCCTGTAAATTGCACAGACAAATGGACTGCAATGCAATTTATATATATATATATATATGTATATATATATATATATATGTATATATATATATAATATATATGTGCTCAGTAAATGCGGGCATTTGACTCGCGGTTAATGCTTTGGGTCTGGCAATTATGTGTTGCAGTTTGCCCAAAAACATGCAAGTGTCAAATTCAATTGCAGTTTTTTTCTGCCGCTGCTTGTTGTTGGAGCAGCTGGTGGCTGCCAGTAAAGTTTCCTTTGCGTTTTTGGCTGAGGAAATAAAAGTTTTCTAAGTTTGCCAACAAGAAATTCGACAGACGGCAGACACAGAAACACAGCAAGTAGCAGCTGGAACAGTGCTGCTGCCGCACCTGAGATCTCTCACAGATTCTGCCACATGACTTGCCGACACTTGCGAGACACTTGTTACGCAGCCAACAACAACAACAACAACTACAACAACAACAACAACAACAACAATAATGCCGCACGTGTTAAACGCATTTGCTGCACTTGAAAGTTTCTTTGCTGGCCCATGACAGCATTTGGGACCACAGCGAATTGCTTGCTTGCTCACCAAAATGCATGCGGGATTTGAACTTTGGTCCCATGACGATGTGATGTGGTGATTGCAACTGTGGCAGTTTGGCAGGCGGCGGCGGCGGCGGCGGCTCTTATTGAGTGTGTGTGCGACTAAGTGGCAAGCAACACAAGACACAAAGACAAAGAGCTTAAAACCGGGGCAAAAGCAATAAGCTTCACTTAAGCAGTCAACTAAGATTGCACTAACTGATATACAAGAAATTTGGTGCCTGCTTCCAGGCGCACAGCACATATGCACACACACTACACACACATACACACACATACATACGTATACGAATACGTATACATATTTACAAGTAGCTCTGCTCGTTGCGAGCGAGCATAATAAAATTATGTACAATAATACCAAAATTATCATAAGCAAAAATGCGACATAAAAGGGGAAAAAAAAAAATTAAAAATAATAATAATACAAAAATAACAATTTGACAATTTGTTGCGTGTGTTTTTTTTTTTTTGCCTAAATCTGCTTTTCACATGTGTACATGCCACACCCAAGATGCAACTCCAGCTTCTATATGCTATTGTTCCAATATTATCGATAATATCGATAACTCGATCACTTTTTATATATATTCGTTTTATTATCAGTAGCTGTCGTGCCGTCATCTGGCAAGAAACTTGCAAGTTGGAACATATAATTGGAGGCTGGGAAATCGATTAGATCGATAATTTCAAATTAAGTGTAATTTTTTAGCTTACAATCATTATATTTTAACAGCAAGAAATTCTAGAAACTTCAAACATAATAAAAGTATTTAAAAAATAAAATATAATTAATAAATAAATTAATAAATATTTACATACATTCTTAGACCAGAAATAAACTCACTACAACTAAAATTTCTGCTCTGATTTCAAAATAATATTTTGTTTTTTGAACGTTTAAAGTAAATTTGATTTCTGTTTCGCGATTCACATCGAACTTTATATTCCAAGTAAAAACTGAGGGCAGACAAAATTAATTAAACTGCTGAAGCAGATTAAGAATTTCTATTCGAGTTCTTTTATATTTAAAAACTTCACATCAAATTACAAGTTCCTCCACAAAAATATTAAGTAATTTTTTTATTTCAGTTCAGTATTTTCCAAATAGTTGTAGGCTGTAAATGCAATTTGCCAACAATTTTGGGGCTGTTACTTTGTGAATATATCTTGAGTTGTTTACACAAACGCCTATCAAATGTCAGAAGGGTTTCGAGGATTGTGAATGCTGCCACGCTTTGACAGTTGAAAGCGTAACGAGAAATGTTGCAACATGTTGTAATGCGTGTACACGTCGTGAGGCAAGTAAACCAAATTGCCAAAGACTGACTGCATTTTTTTTTTTATGACTCGCTGCTCAAATTTGTATTTTGCACTTTCATTTTGAAAACGTGGCTTATTCAATTGCCTTGCTAAATACATTTTATCAATGCCAATTTAAGCTGACCAAGCCAAGCAATGGATGGGGGTAAATATATATGTATATATATATATATGTATATATGAATTTCTATATATATATATATTTACCATATACCGTTCAGAATTCAGCAGCAGCGGTCAGGATGACAATCTGGTTCATTAAACTCGCCGGCCATGTGTCAGCAGTGACAGAAAACTGAACTGTGCACGGCTAGCAGCTAGCAGGGCAGCAAGGCAGTGGGTAGAGGGATGGCGGAAGAGGTAAGTGGGAACAGGGAAGAGGAAAGAGGGAAGAGGGTCAGTAAGCATTGAACGGTTAACCGCAACGCAGTTCATCTGCCTCTGCGTATTAATGACAGTAAATATTGATTCTGGGCCAGTGTTTTTGCTTTTCCATTTACTGTTGCTGTTGTTGCTGTTGTTGTTGTTGCTGCTGTTGTTGTTGTTGTTGCTGTTGTTGTTGTTGCATGTTTGTTTGGAAAGATGCCGCGCTGCGTTCGCAGTTTGTTTGCGGTTTCTCATAAAAGACGCTCAAGTTTATATACTTAAAATTGCTATACTTACGTTAACCAGACATGCACACACACTCACACACTCACACACACACACACACACACACACGCACACGCACACACACACATAGACATGCATGTAATTAGTTACTTGCAAAAATCAGAAAAAGAGAAATTGCCTCGTAATGCCGAGCATGGTTAAGTGGAGTTGGCCCGGTTTTCACATTACTCACACACACACACACACGCACACACAAACACACCCAGAAGATGAAGAACAAACTTAAGCAACCTTAATTGGCAATGTGATTTTTTTTTTTTTTCTTTTCGTTAAGCAATGATTCCACAGTTTAGAAAACAAATTTGATAAATCACACACACACAATTTTGGGGGCTATTTGGAAAATAAATTATAAGCAAAAAAAAAAAAAGCAAAAAGCAAAATGGCAGTAAGTAACAGTAACAGAAATTCACATCAGTTAAAATGAATTTTTTGTGCATTATAAATATTTCATTTATTTGTCATTGTTGTTGCCTTACTTTAATCTGAGCTTGTTAATTGCTGTGCTAATTGTTTTTTATTTTTTTTTTTACAGTTATGTCAATGATATTAATTGATTTCCTTTTACAAAACATATTTTCTTTTTATACCGATTTTTTTTTATATTTTTTTACAATGTTCTCACATATTCATTTGAACTTTTGCCATTAATCAGCAACGCATTTAACAGTATTAAATAAGTGAAATGCTTTTCATAAAAAAAAAAATGTACAATGCAGTCAAATAAAAAATGGGCAGTTAAAATGGGAAAGATAAAACTTTTATAAAAAAAAAATATAAAAAAAAAAACACAAAACGACTACAGAAAATAAACATTTTTCTGCAAAGTATTTTCGCGATATCATTTTATTAATGGTGTTTTAGGATAAGAAAAAATAAATGAATCAATTTCAACATAAATTGAAAATAAAATAGCAATTTTGGCTGGACTTGCTTAAACATTGAAAAACTCAGATTATCAACACAATATGCACAAAGTCATTTGCCTAAAATTTTATGATTTGAGACGAATTTATTATTCACAAATATTTTCAATTAAAAATCGATTTGCAAAATGCTGTTATTGTCAGGAATTTTGTTGTTTTTGTTGTTAATATTTTTGCCACTTGGCCTGGAAAGTGATTAAGCAATTTTTATTAATTTTAAGTCGCTGGAACACCAAAATGCTCGAGCAGCACTTGAAAACCAGCGGCCACTTTAAAAACCCAACTCTGAAGTCAAATATTATTAAAATTTACGAGAGACTTTGCCAATGCCTTACTTGCAAACAGTGGGGCAAAGTGCCAGAAGGCGATAGCCAGACAAGCACAGCAGACAAAAAAAAAAGAGGCTATGAGAGGAATGGGGGTAGGAAGTTGGAGGGGGGGTGGTGGCGTTTTGGGAGAGTGGCCCTCGAAACGCACCGTTTGCATTAATAGTGGAAAGTCGAAAAATAAAAGCCATTTTTGTCAGAAGAGGCGACGCCAGCTGCGTTTCAAGTGCACTTTGAACCTAAAGGCAACCCAAGCCAAGCCTTGCCTCGCCTACCCCTTGCCCCACCACCTGCTCGCTCCGACAGCCTGCTGTGTCACTTTCTCTCTTCTACATCTTTCTTGCTTGCCGCCTATTGATGCAGGTGCTGCTGGAAGAAGGAACAAAAGGAAATTGTTAAATTAAGTGCTTGCCTCCAACAAATGGAGGCGGCACAAGTCGATTCCACTTTGCCAGGGTAAAGTTGAAGTGCAAGGCGTTACCGCAAAAGGTAGCGAGTGAAAGTTTTTAATTTACTGTGGCACGCGTAAAAGAGAGAGATAAAAGAGAGAGAGAGATAGTAACACACACACACACACACACACACACACTGACTAATCGCCATTGCAGCAATGGCACAACAACTTTTGTCATTGCCTACTTTTTTGGTATGCCACTAGTTGTAATCAACGCGTGGCAGGAGTTGCTACGAATTTGTGCCACTGCAGTTACCTCTAAAATGTAATGTGCCCCCCTTCTGCACCCCCCCCCCACACTGTTTTCGATTTCGTTTTCGCCTGTGCACGACGCTTTCGTGCGGAAAATTAAATTTACTGACTGTCTGGCTGCACTCGCTGCCGCTGCCGCTGCTGCTGCTGCTGCCCGACTCCACAATAACCCCAAACACAAGTCCCCGAATAGCAAATTGCGAATAGCGGATTGAGGACCTCCAAACCCATCCATCGTTGTAATTTTCTTCCATTTTTTTCCCTCCCCCTCCTTATACACTTGTTATTGCTACACGGCAAAAATAAATTTGAACCAAGCAAAATTTCATTTGATTTGATTAACTAAAATGTTGAGAATTAAAAGACTTTCGTGAAAAGTGTTGTATATTTTAGTGATTTAAAAAATGGCAGTCTATCGAGTTTTTTTTTTATTTAAGTAAATAAAAACATATATAAAAATATTGAAATGATACAATTTTATGAAAATAATAAAATAAATTCATACAGAATGGTATGCAAAAATATATCACACACAAATTACAATTTTCAATTTTCAATTCTACAATTTTCTAACTGTGTAAACTCAGCTGAAGATGCAGTTGCAACGGCAGTTGAAGTTGGAGTTGGTGTTGGATTTGGTGTTGTAGTTTGGAGTTTGAAGCTTGGAGTTAGAGTTGAAGCCGCGCGCTTTCATTCAATTTTTAGCAAGTGCTGCCTGCCACTTAATTTCCGGCAAAGTTGGTAATTTGCCGCTGAATGGCACAGCAAGAGATTTGCCGCCAATGGTGGCAGGAAGGCAGGCAGGCGGGGGGGCAGGTGGACAGGCAAAATGGCAGACAAAAGGTGTTCAGGTCTCAACATAAAGGTATTGTCGCCTGTGGATCGATTGGCAAACGTGAAGCTGACGTGGCTAAATTGAATTGTAATCGGTGTCGCATTAAATGTATACACACACACACACACACACACACACACACACACACGCACACGAGAACACACACTAAGTTCACTCTTTGCAAAGCGGAAGCGGAAGTTTGTAAGAATGCAGCAACGCGGAGGCATGCCACAAAAGCGCCTCTTGCGGCAACACATACACACTTATTGACAATTCGCGTCGCAGCGCTGAGCTTAACTCAACTTATGAGAACCAAGCTGAGCTGAGCTGAGCCGAGCTGAGCCGCTCAGCGAGGCGCTCAAAATCACTTCCGATGAGATTTCAATTTTGCGATTACCTAATTGACACTCAAAGTAATGGAAGCTGCCTCACTGCCTCACTGT
>JAWNLV010000113.1:2282500-2417500 GCA_035042125.1 Drosophila longiperda
TTATTTATTTTTTTTTTTTTAAGCCAATGTCAAATATCGCTTAACTTATTATCTTTGACAAGAGTTAATCTACTTAACTTTCATAATATTTTCTTTCGTTTTTTTTTTTTTTGGTACGCTGTAAACAGATTTATTTTATTTTCATTTTAAAAGCTGATGAATTATATTTGTATATAAAATAAGTGTTAAAGTGCAATAATATTATAATACATTTTGAATACCCCTCAAATGTATATTAAAACACAAGAATGAAATTAAATAATAATTTAATATTAGTTACTTATTTAATCGATTAATTTTGAGAGTATTGGATGTATGTTGAGAAACGTCGAATTAACTTTTAACATTTTAAATTGACTTAAATGTTATATATTTTATTACTTTTAGCAGTTAAACAAACTCTATTTTGCTAAGGTTTCATATCACACTTAAAGATAAGAGTAAAAAAATGAAATTGCTGAGAACACATTCTATGTTTGGCCATAAATACAGACGAAGCCCACTCATCAATTGGCCACTTGATCCAGCTGTCTGCCAGGTGCACAACTTTGGCACCGAATTGACAGGCTTTCGAGCAAGGTGCTGTCCCTGACAATGCCAAGAATTTGCTATCACAATAACGTAAAATCAGCACAATGCCAAAACCAAACCATGCCAAAACCAAATCCAACTAAACAATACGAAATCAGCACGCAGTGCAATGGGAAATGGCTAACAGCAGTTTTGTGGCCAAGTGCACAAAGGTTAGCCAAGGTAGTTCAGATTGACTGAGAGTTAGAGTCGGAGTTCAGAGTCAGAGTCAGAGTGAGAGCAAGTCGACGTGAATAACGACTCGCACCAGTAGCCGTAGCCATAGCCGTAGCCATAGCCGTAGCCGTGGCCAAACCCGTAGCGATAAATATTTTCATTGGTGTGGTTTGGTTGACTTAGCCCCGCATCGAAACATGCTAAAACATTGGTAAACTGCCGCACACTCAACAGTCAACGGCCGGACAACCACAAACACGACAATAACAGCTAAAATACTAAAAACAAGTAGGAAAACCTTTCAATTAGCCGTAACCGACTGCGGCACACTCTGATACCCATATTTTTTGCCTTCCATCAATCGCTAAAATAAATATTTGCAAATTTAAAAATTGTAAAATTTTAATTTAAAATGTATATTCCATTTGTATTTATTTAAATGTAGAAAAATTATATTCAGAGTAGTTCATTTTTATGTAGTTACTTAGGCATATTTGAAGGTGAAGTTTATTTTGAATCTCTAAATGACGACTGGAAATTTAGCCAAAAAATTCCATTGTAGGAAGTGCTAGTTAAATTAAAATAATTTATAGAAATATATAGAAAAATAATATAGAAAATAACTAAAAATAATTCGATTTGAGACCTTTCGTAGCTGCTCAACTCTCTCAAGTTGTCGGGACGCTGGCACAGGTTTCTCCTTGGGATGCTGGTCGGGTAATCCTGCAGGAACAGGGGAAAAATGTGTCAGATCTACTAAAATCGTGGCAGTAATTCCATTTTTAAGGCATCAAAATTAAATTTTTCTCCTGCACTTTTGTAGTTATCTTTACAATTTAATATGGTATCAAATGCTGATATCGGTCGACTTAATATAATTGATATGATATATATTTCAAACCTGTTACTAAGTACAAAATATATAATAAATATCTATACTTAATCAACCCATTCAAAGAAATTACAGAATTTAATAGAATTCCAGAATTCTAGCTACAAAAAAAAGAGACAAATAAACCAGAATCTGGGACAAAACTAACGGAACTAAGCTCTATAAACACGATTACCTTTAATCAACTTTTACAAATTCGATTTCGCCAATGTTTAACAGATTTCATATATCTCCATTGCCAAAGAGCTACAAATTGACATTCCTTTTAACCAATATACTCTGCCCGTTTCGGTAACAAGGTATAATAAATATAAAAAAAAAAAAAATAAAATAAAAAAAAAGCGTGCAACCAAAATGGCTTTTATAGCTGGCAGTTGCAAGTAGTAAATTCAATACAGCTGGCAACAGAAGCAGCAG
Source organism: Drosophila longiperda (assembly GCA_035042125.1). Taxonomy (NCBI): domain Eukaryota; kingdom Metazoa; phylum Arthropoda; class Insecta; order Diptera; family Drosophilidae; genus Drosophila; species Drosophila longiperda. Next base: position 2,284,557 of record JAWNLV010000113.1, read on the forward strand.
CGAAAAACTGCGCAACGAGCGAGAAATGAAACTATGAAATTTATTGTGCAACGCTGACCATTTGGCGCATTTCATGTTGCTGTTGCTGTTGGTGCTGCTACTGTTGCTGCTACTGTTGCTGCTACTGTTGCTGCTGCTGCTTCTGCACTATTTCAAATGTCAAATTTGTATGCCTGCCGGGCAGACGCGGCAACAGCAGCAAAAAGGGAGCAAAACAGCAGGAGCAGCACCAACGATTGACATTATTGACAAGCGGCTAACGGAGTGGACCAACTTTTTGTACTCATCAATGTTGGGGAAATGCTTACCCAAAGCGCAGATCTCGTTTACCACGCGTCCCACTCTCAGAGGCAGTGCCTCACAGCACCGTTCGCCTTTGACAGTAAATTTCAAATTGAATTTATGGCTTTTGGGGCTGGTGGCCTGGCCCAGATGAGTCGCTCAACATCAAGGCAACATCCCTGACTACTCTCCCCCCATCCGCCCGCCCCCCGCCATTCGGCACCCGCAACCCCGTCGCTTGGCTTTATGTATTTATGTTTATTTTCATTTTATGATATGCAGTAGCGACTTTTTTTTTTATGAACCGCACGTGGTTCATTGAACCAACGGTGCGGCACCACGGAGCGCCAGCTGAACCCGCTCCCTGTTGGGGAGTCGCACTTGGTGGCTTTGATTAGCGCCCAACTTGATTACCCGCTTTAGTTTTTAGTGTCGGGTTAGGCTCAAAATTAGTTTTGGCCTTTTTGTGCTTTACCAAATATGGCCTTTTGAAAATCCTAATATGGCCGCGTTAAATTATGCAATTTTTCGTCTTATATTTTGCTTATGGAATTTTGAATTATTTATAAAAAAAAAATCGATAGTAAAAAAAAAAATAGTAATAATAACGAGCTGGCGGAAAAGGCATTCAAATAAATATTATAATTTAGCCAATAAAAAATTCAATGTTCTATTGTGTTTTGGAAAAGTAGTTGAAGCTTATAAATTAGATCGGTTTTTGTAGTAATTTTAATTTTTGTAATACTTAAAACAACATACAATATTCATTGTTTAATAAACAATAAAACTTTATTATTAATTTATATTAAGTATATATTTAAACTATAAACTTATTTACTAAAAACTCTGAATTAAACTATGAAATAACAATTGAATTTACTTTTCAGCCAATAATAATGTATTTATGAATAAATGCTTTGTACAATTTAAGTGCTGCTGCCTTTATTTAATCATTGAAATTAACGTTTTGCTTTTAATTTTATTCTCATTGCAGGTAAATATTAACTAGGAAAATGGACAAGAACTTATACTAGGAGACGGTAACTAAGGATCAGGCAAAAACTGGGCCTGGTCCTAGGCCTGCTTCTGGGCCTAAGCCTGCGCCTAAATAAACCATTTGTCAGGCTTACGAGTTGTACTGTTATCTGCCAGTGTTGCCGCTCTTTAGCAGGGTTTGTTAATTACACAGGCAGGCACACAATTTCAGCCATCTGCACTTGAGTTCACTAGTCCGCCAGGCACATGCATTTCCCATGCCGCTGCTTGCAACGCAATGCAAAAAAAAGAAGAGAAAAATACAAAAACAAAAAATAAGATATGCAAAAAAAAAAAAAAAAGAAGGAAAATGTAAAAAATCACAGCCTTTAACACGACAAACATTCATTTCAATTGCCCCAAGTGCCCCCCAAACACACAGGACCGCCAACCGTTCGTGTTTCATCTGCCTCCTTCGACACATTGGCTGCCCCCAGCTATGAAGCGTGCCTCGCAGCCCGAAAAATGAAATTGTAAAATATTTCACAACATATTTTTGTTGGCGCGGCGTCGCCACTTTAAACAATCCGCATGACCATAAATCCACGCCACTGTGCTCGTAAAAGCCAAAACCCCAAGCACCCCACACCATATTCAGCCCCAGGGCCCTGGGGCTATCGCGCCGTTCGCTTATGCTATACATATTTTTTTTTTTTATTATTTTTTTTGTTTTTTGTCAGCAACTGCCCCTTTTTTCTCGTCTTTTTTGGCCATATATTTCTTGTTTTTTTTTTTGTTGTTTTTTTGTGTGTACTTTTATGATGCGTCGCACAACTTTTGACCACTTGGCCAACCGCGACATTTTAATATCCATAGTCATAGCTATACTCACATAGCCAGTCAGGCAGAGTGCCCGGCCAGCTGCTTGGAGCGGCATTTGTCGCATTTTTTTTCAACGCCTCAAAATATGCGCAGCCCTTGCGAGATTTTGCACAGTGCATAACTTGTATCACGTTCAGCAGGACGACAGACAGACAGACAGACAGACAGGCAGACAGGCAGATAGAAGAGCATATGTACATGTATGTAAGTGCAATCTATAAATATGTTAAAGTTAAAAATGTTTACGGCAATAAATTCTGCTACATTTTAAATATGTTTATGAATTATTTATTTCTTTTATTTAAACAAATGAATAACAACTAATTCACATACAAATAAATTCATAATTTTGTTCGCAGAAAAAAATTATTGATAAACAATGGAGAATCTTGTAGTTTTAGTTGTTAAAAAAAACTACTTTTATGACTAAAAATGTGATTGTTGAATTTAATACACTCACCGATATAGTTAGCATGCAATATTTTATGAAATTATTTGAGAAAAAAAAAGAATCAGAAAATATACCAGTTAATTTGTTATTGTTTGTGCTTGAAAAAAATACAGTATATATATATATTACATATATAATAGTATTTACAAAAAATTTAATTTTTCTATATCAAAGTTGAGCGTGTTCAGATTGTGTTTGTTGAACAATGGCAAAACAATCTAAAAACCATATGTTATTTTGATAAGTTATTGTGTTAAAATTATGTAACACAATTCGTAATAATTTGTGATTAGTTCAGATAATTATGCCTCAGATATTAATTCATTATAACTATTATTATTTTAAATTACACACTAGAATAGATATTTAAGAATTATGAATAGCTTAGGGCATAAAGGAAAAGAAGAAGTTGTTTGAAACAATGTAGAAAACATTATTATTTATCTAAAATGAGCTTTTAGTCGAAAAATGAATATTTATTGCAATGACAAAATTATGATTTATGCGCTGAGAGGATTTGATATTGAGCGGGGATGGGGCAATCAAAGGGAAGGTGAAGGAAATCGTCGAACGTTAACCAGCCGATAGACAAGAAGGCCGTTAAAACTTTATCTATGCCGATAATTTCTAAAAAAAAGAAAATAAAAAAAAAAATTATTATGAATTATTTGTTTGCTGTGGCTGACACACTTTATTGAACAATGTTGCATGCAGCGCGAGCTGCAGGCTATGCTGCAAAAATATGCAAATCGAGAAATATGCGGGCTCATATATCAAATGCGCCCACACCCCCCCTCCCTCCCCCGAAGTCTCGATGCAATAATGGCTAACTTTGCGACCATATTGCCTTGTTACATGTTGCACGACCGAAACGCCGAACGCCTCGAGCTATGCTACCAAAATGTGGCAATGTGCCTTAAAAATTTCGTTGGGGGAGCCAACATGAAATGTTTATAGTTTTCGCTTGGGTTTGTTTGCTTTTAGCATCTAATAGAAATGTAGACAATAATAATAATAAACACTTAACTAAAAAACAAAATCGCTGATTTATCTGTCAAATATATATATATATATATACTGGAAATAGACATACATTTTATATATTAAAAATATTAAAAAGTGAGTTAAAGTTGAATGCAATTATTTACATTAATTTACAGGACAAAAAAAAATAAGAAATAAAAAAATATATATATATATATATATATATATATATATAAATATCTATGTCTATTGCCAGTATATATATATATATATATTTATATATATATAAAAATTGGCATACAATTAATGATTTTAGTAATTTAATAATTATTTCAATTCGCTGCGATTGCAGTTATTAATATTGTTGACGTGGCCAAAATGTGCGTTCATCATAATTTCAATTTGACACATTTCATGGGCAATTTAGCATGCACCAAAATTAAATTATGGTTGCAATGGATGCTAATTAACTGAGATGAGCTGGTTTTATGCTGGGTGGATTTTTTTAGCTGAATGCCCCAATGCCCAATGCTCAATTCGCAATACCCAATGCCTAATGCACAATTCCCAATGCTCAATTTTCAATGTTTATTTGCATTTAATTAATGTGACACTTTAAATGAACTGCTCGACCACTGCTGATCTGATCCATGTGGGCGTTTCTGTCTTGACGAATTTTGATTTGCGACACATTAACGACGACATTGATAGTGTGACACCCCCCCCCCCTCCCCCAGACACACCCCGCATATTTGTCAAGGCAATTGTATTTAACTGCACCTGTCAGCAGCGAAAAGCGTCGCTTGTCAGTCACAATAATGCGGTTGGTAACCGCAGCTGCCTGGCTGAGGGAAATTCCCGTTTGTATTCTTGTTGCCATATGTTTAATAAACTTCAACACAGGCACAGTATGTGTGTGTGTGTGTGTGTGTGTGTGTGTGTGTGTTTTTGTGTGTGTGCGTTAGTAACATGGCGAGACAAAGTAAACTTCGTTGTGAAGACAAGCGTAATTAAATGCAACAACAGCAACTAGGACAGCTCCACAGACACACTCTCATTTGCAACAAATCGTTGCAACATGAATGCAACAGCCAACCAAGCGAATAACCAGTAGCGACCCCAGCGCAATAGCAGCAGCAGCAGCAGCACACACACACATTGACTATCAAACACACACACCAACTCACACCAACACACACACACACGTTCTCACACCACCCACACAATGGGCAGCCGCACGCCTAATGCGCTTTTGTTGTGCATTGTTAACATGGCCCACACAGCTTTATCGTTCTCATTCTCATTCTCAGTCTCGTTGTCATTGTTGTTGTTTTTGTTGTTGTTGTTGTCGTCGTTGTTGTTGTTGTTGTTGTTGTTGTTGTCGAGGTCCTCATCACCATCAACGTTGTCAACACGTTGACAGGCGACAGGTAAGGACACAGCCTGCTCGAACTGCCTCCCCCAAATCCAACTCCAACTCCAACTCCAAAATCCAACTTCAACTCCAACTCCGATTGCAACTTACACCCCCCCCCCCCCCACCAACCGTGTCTCTGGTCACACAGCTGTCTCGGGCGACATTGACAAAGTTGTTAGCCAAGGCAGCAGCAGGCCATGATGCTGACACACTGCAAGAAATAAGCACTATGAAATCAAGTACACTGAAAACAAAAAAAAAACGATGCTTAATTTTGGTATGCCATAATTTAATTTTATTTTATTTCTAACAATTTAAAGTTGAAATATTTTATTTATTAAAGACAGTTTTATTGTTTTTCGTCTGTGTTACCAAAATACTTGTCAAAAGCGATTGGAGGCAAACATTTGAATGGCAGTTAACTCTCTCTCTCTCTCTCTCTCTCTCTCACTCTCTCTCTCACACTCTCTCTCTCTCTCACTGTCTCTTTCTCTCTCTCTTTGATTGGTCTGCTCAGTTTTGGCTAGGTGTAACATGCGATGTGCTGCAGTTAGCCTTTCTTGGCCTGTGTTTTCTTAGCCCGACTCGGATTTTCCTTCTGTTGGTTGCAAATGTGTTGCTTCCGTCAATTTGCAACGTTATCTGGCGAACTCTTGTTACCAGGCCGGGGAGCCAGCAGCCGCCGCCCATAAGCAATTCCCTTGTCATTCCGACGCACACACACGCACACACACACACGCACACACACGCATGTGCGTTGTCGTGTCGACGCATTCGTGTCGGGGTTTTGTACAATTTCATGTTTAATTTCCATAATTTATTTATGTGTGTGCGATGCTTTCAAGCAATAAGTTTAATCACAACCAGCAGCCACAGTAGCACTATCAACCAGTGAAACAGAGAAAGAGAGAGAGTGAGAGAGAGAGAGAGAGAGAGAGAGAGTGAGAGAGAGAGTGAGAGAGAGTGAGAGAATCAAAGCGTATCTGTGTCTATCCAGTAATTGGCACTTACATAATATTGATTGGGCGATTTGTTGAAAAGCTCATATCCAAAAATTGGCCACAAAATCAAAGCTAGGCAGGCATTGGGCGCCCTTTATAAATACAGTGCACACTCTGTGTGTGAACCGCATATAAATCTAACATAACTGTCAATTATTTATAACTAATGTGTTTGATAAACAATTAATGAATTTACAAATTACCTTGAAATTAATACAAATTTTTTTATCCATTGTTTCTTTTGGCCAAAATTGTTGTGTAAATCTCTTAGAAAAATTGCCAACATTATTAAGGAAAACTATTAATTTACTTTCTCTTTTTTTAGTTTGATAACATATTTCTGATAACTTTAAATAATTTTGGAAAATGACCGAAAAAAGATAGAGTTGAAATAAAAATTGTGCCACTGAAGAGGCTTTTTTTTAAGAATAAATTAACAATAAATTAATAAATTAATAATAATAATTCAATAATTCGAATAAGCTTGCAGTACTCATAAAAAAAAGGAGATCCTCATGCTTATCCATCTGCAAAGTTTTCACTGTAGCCAAGCGTATTTTGCAATCCTTTTGAAGTGCATAGAGATCCTGAATTCCGATTGTTCGTTAATGATGACAGCTGATGAAAGTTGTCAACGAAATTCTTGTTGGGATTAGGTGAAAATTATATAAAATAAGGGCAAATATGATCAGCAGCTGCAGGAGCAGAAACGGTAGCAACTGTTACTGTTTTTAAGTGTTTTTTTTGTTTTTTGTTTTTGTTTTTTGTTTTTTGGTTTCATTTTGTTTTTGCATTGCTTTGTTGTGGCCTTAATTTGCATGCATAAATATTTCAAAAGGGCGCTCAATCTGCTGTCTGACATACGCAGGAGCCTCAGAATCAACACTCTACTGTTAGGACATGACCCAGCCGAGCACAACCTGTGACCCCCCCACCCAGAATGGCGAGAGCATGTGCTGTTTTGAAAGCCAACACGTTCCACAATGTCAGTAGATGCTTTGGGGGGGGGGCGGGTCGAGGCGCCAAATGCCAGCAAATAAAATGTAATGAAAGCCTCAACCAAATGAAATTTTAACACACAGCTGCACACAAAAACACACACACAAACACACACACAGACATTACACGCGAACACGCAGCTGTTTTGGCGTGTGTTTCTGTTGTGCAACTTTTCAATTACACGGCAATGCAAAGGCTAAAATCACACGACGAGCATAGAATGTTGCTAGGGGAGTCGTTGGGGTGTGGAGGGGGGGGGGGGGATACATAACTACGCTTAGCACTACTGCACCCATGTTGAATCAGTCAAGTGCAGTCCGTAACCGTAAATGCAAATTGGCTTTTGTGTTTGGCTTAAAATCAGAGCAAATCCATCTGTCCGTCACATTGATTGGACATTAGAAACTAGCCACGCCCCTGCTTACACTAATCCTGTCCAAGCAATAGGACAAACAATGCTATCAAGCAATAATTTATTAATCTAATTGCATTTGATTTTTATATTAATTAACAATATTAATTGTTATATAAAATAGCAAAATAATTGATAAAAAAATTCATTCCAATCCATTCTTAAATATTTTAATTAAATTCTCTCCTTTCGAAGTAAAAAAAAAGTATTGCATTCCTCAGAGGAAAACAATTTTGTTAAATATTTTGTTTATATTTGCAACATTTATGAATTCTTCAATTTACAAATGCAAATTTGCCGTTTTTACATCTTGCAAATGCACATCAAATTCAAATGAAAACATAAATTGATTTTATTTAATTAACAGCAACATAGGAAAAATTTGATTTAATTTATTTAAATTTTGATGTTAACAGATTTTCGTTGCTTAAGGCAGCTAAACAGCTAAAGTAGACTTTAATTTTCGTGTTTAAGTCTAATCAGTGAATTGTGGTTTATGTGTTTACTAAATGATTTCGCATAATGAGTCAGCACTAACACAATTTATACATATATATATATATATATATATATATATAGCGAATGTGTGTATGTGTTTGTGCATAAATTGTATGGTGTCATGCATATCATTATTATAAATCTAGATACAAAAGATCAAAGCACCGACGATTACTAATTATGTAATACATATATATGTAGAAACGTTCTTGATCGTGATTTTAGTTTAATTTCTGAGTTTTTAACTCACTTGTGTTATTTGCATATCCAGGAAGAGGTACAACATTCTGTCGCTTAATATCGCGGATGGCTGAAACTTTTTAGGTGGCATTCCTCAAAGTCTAAATAAGCATTTAGCCTGTGGCAGGGAGGGCAATAACTTTGTGCAGTGGGTTCGTTGCTATAAGTGTTGCCTAAATGCGTGCATATCCGGTTTTGGTAGGCTGTGGGTGGGTGGTACACCTTTAGGTGCAAGAATGGGTGTGTCTTCAACATGCGAGCACCGGCGGCTTGTTATTTGCAAACGGCATGCGAGTTGGCCCGAAAGCATACTTTGAAAAGTTCCAACGCTTGATGGATTTGGCGTGAAAAAATGCGCTATTTGCGACACTATTTAATGCACAGCAGGAACAGCAACAACAGAAACAACAAGAACAACAGCAACAACAGCAGCAGCAACAACAATAGCAACAACAACAACAGCAACAACAACAAGTATAGTAAAAAGAACAATGCTTTCTGCCCCATTCCCATGCACAAAAATTGAATTCAATTTTTAGGTTTTTATGTTTTTCGCTTAATGCAGGGAACGGTGCTATTAACATTGCTTTCTCTTCTCCTTCTCATTCTCCATCTCCTACTCCTACTCTTTCTCCTTGTTGCTGCTATAGTTCAGCGTGACATAAAATAACAGCAACAACAACGGTAACAGCAAGAAACTCATTTGGTTCGCACACTTCACACGGATTGGTGCTGGGTTGGAGCAGGGGTTGAGTATGGAGAAGGAGAATGAAAAGGGGAGACGCGTTGACTGAACGCAGCTCGCTCAGCATTTGGGTTGCCATTTTCAGCAACGACCGTTGCCTGCAGTCTATGTCAAGGATCTAGCTGTTCCAATTTTTGTGTGTGTCTCTCTCGCTCGTTCCTCAACACCATCCCCCCCAAGCAGTCTGTTCCCTCACCACCCCACAACCCCACACACTTCCGCTCAACCTGTCCTCTTGCTATTTCGTATACTCGTTTGAATTTAAAGTAAAAGTCGCTACATTCATTTTGCTGTTTGCTGTAAATAGAGAAACCAACAACAATAATAGCAGCTGAGCACTAAAATTTAACAGTGCCGCCCACAGTACCGTCTAGCAATATTGTGTATGGCCACCCAAGCTTAAACTACTCCTCTACACCCAGAGAAAACAAATGCAAATAATAATATTATTTTAGTGTGCGTCGAGTTCTATTTTTCAAATTGAAAATTTTTAAAGCAAAAAAAAAACACTGCTTTTATTCCAAAAGAACAATCGCTGATAAATTCCAAGAAATATTATTGATTAAAGTATAAAATTTGCAAATTGTATTTTAACTTTTCAACTAAACATGAATTGTAGATATTTGGATAATCGGCTAAATGTTTATTAGATTGGATAGATATATAGATAATTGTACTGGGCTCATATTTAATTTCCAAGTGTACTATTTCTACTTTTCGCAGCACATGCAGCCAGGCCGTTGCTTGCCACATTGAGACATAAATATGCATAAAAATGTCGCCTCATTCAAGCTTTTATTGCATTTTACTTTTGGGGTCACTGCCTGTGTACGCTCTATCTCTATCTCCCTCTCTCCCACACACACACACACTCCTCCTCATAGACTAGTGTGTGTGTGTGTGTGTGTGTGTGTGTGTGCAATATTTGCATCACCCTTTGCTGCCACTCTATCTATATATATATATGTGAAGCATATTTTTATTGTTGCTTCCCTTGAGGCATCAGCGACCCATTTGGCATGCGTGCGATGGCCTTTGCTAATGTTCCATTTAGCTTCACAGTTTGTGGACATTGCATTTGCCAGATAGGATGGCATCAGCACGATATTATGATATCATGGCTTTATGTATAGGAAATGAAGATATACTCACTCAAGGTATTGTCATTTAAAGCGCCACTTGCAGCACAAAGTGCCGCAGGGGCAAGAGCTGTAGTTGAAGCATGGAACTGCTGTTTGCAGCTGGAGCTACAGCTGGAGCTGGGTGCTGGAGCTGGAGCTGGGGCTGCAGCTCGAGTTGGAGGGCGCCTCGAGCGTTGCATGACAAACGTGGCCACAGACAGTAGACACACATAAGAAAAGTAGCTCCTACACTGGAAATAAAATTCTTTGAAATTCTTCCTAAATATCTGTAAATATATTTTGAGATTTTTTTTGCATAAGTATTTAATTTTCACATATATTTCAAAACTCTTTTTGAAAATAATATTTCTCTTAAACTCGTTTCGATTGGCTAAAATTCTTAACAAATTTCCAATTTTAAATATTGCAAACATTTTAATAAAATCACAAATTTTCACAACTATATTGAAAAAGTTAATTTTTGAGTTTTAGGAAAAAGGCAACCACATTTTTGTCTATGTGTAGACATATTTGTGGTTTAATGCAAGCCGTATGTTAAAGAGTATTTACTGAAGAAGAAGAGGATTAGGAGGAGTAGGAGGACATGGGGGGGCAACAATAGCTAGTGGAGCACCTTTGCATGCCAACAAAACATTTTAGCTGGCAGTGGAATATGGCTTGGATGGTTTAGGATGGGAATGGGTGGGTTTGGAGCAAAACTTTGAAGTAGCAACCAACGAATGCGACGCTGCTTGGCTCAAGTGCATTAGTTTGTAGTTTACTTTGCAGTTTATGAACTGCCTCTAGTTGGGGTAATGTGCATTATTTTGGTGCAGCCAGGGTGACCAAGCCATAAATACTTACCACAATATCGATTTTTTTTTTTTTAGCAAAAACGCAGAGACAATAACTTAAGTTGCTATCAAAATGAGTTATTTGTGGTACCAACGCGCCAATTTCCATAACAACTAACTTGACAAAGTAGCATACATATATACGATATATATATATATAAGTGCTCGGCATATCAAAGTTTGCGATAAGTGAAAAGTGGTAACGAAAGTGTTAGCTGGTAACTGAGAGGTCGACTGTTTTATTTAATCAGCGCTCTTTTGGCCTCTTTGACTGCTCAACTCAGTTCTCATAAATATTTGCTTTGGTACAGCAGCTGAAAATTCAAATTTTTGCCACTGGTATTTCTATATCTATATTTGTATTTATAGCTGCTTTTGTCGGTTATTGCCATTGTTACCGGAATTCCTTGATCGTTTTGCATATTTCATAACACGAAAAGTGTTCGCTTAGAGCCAAAAAAACACACAAAAACACACAGAAAACAATTGTCATTGTCATTTTCATTGCGGAGCAGCAGAAAACCCAATCTTAATCCCTTATCCCTTATCCCTCCTGGCTGGCCGTCGTTGCCATTTTATTTTGCATCACAAAATATTCATAACAATAATTTGGTTTTAATTAAAATTGTCCCGGACTTTTGTTATTTATTTATTTGGGTCAACGCAATTGACAATTTTACAGTTTCAGGCAAAAGCAGAGACTTGCTAACATTGCCTTTTGTTAAACCAAATACACACACAAACAAACACACACACACACACATACACACACACACACAAACACACACAAACACACACACACACACATACAACATGTATTTATAAGTAAACAAATATTCTCTGCACATGTTTATATCAATTTGCATATATATATATATATATATATACATACATAAAACTATATAAATATATATTTACATGTTTATATATATATATATAGTTACTAGTTGTGTGGAAAAGGCTGAGAACAATTTAATTAATTTTCCCGTTTGGCTGCCAACTCAACCCGCCCCCTTTCAAGGTAAAACATTAATAACCGCAAATACTTATGTGCCCCTTGGGCTGGTGGCACACGACTGTTTCACAGGCACTCACTGAATGTGCAACCTATTCGAATAATCTGTTTAGCAGTGGCAACTAATGCGGCTTTATTGTTACAACTCATAAATCTTTCTAGTCGGCATTTGAAGACATGTTAAGCACTTTTTTTTATCAAACTTAAAGTGAAGCGCGAATCTGAATTTGAGTAAAATTTCAATTTAGTTCAGATCATGGGCAATATTTTTGTTTAGTTGAAAAAAAAGTAATGCAACCAAAATTCTTCGATTTGAGTTCGAAAATGTCTTAGGGATTGTGGCTGCAACAATGGCTGATCGAGCGAGCAGAGGGCGCAAATTACCGACGCCGTCGAACCGGAAGTGAAAAATAACACTTTGTGTGCCAAAATGTCGAATTTAATATTTCCGGTTCACTGCACACGCCCACAGCGCCGCTGCACTGCCCCAGGGCGACCACTGGCCACCATCATCATCATCATCATCATCATCATCATCATCGTTGCAGCTGTTGTTGTTGTTGTTATTTTTATTATTGGCGCCATTCTACAACCCTAACCCAACCCCCCCTTCAGCTGACCTCTTTGCCAAGAATCGGCTTTGTACACATACACTTGCCACATGAGCACAAAGGTTCGAGTTCAATTTCAGCTCCTCTTCAACACGCCACAAGGATCATTCAATATTAATATCATTTGATGCAACAATTTAGAATTGATTTCAATTGCTGCGATTTTCCATTTTATTTTCTTTTATTTACCATTTAATTAAAGCATCTCAATTAACTTAGCCGAATGCGATTCAATTTGCCGACTGTTTAATTGAGCTAAAAATGGCAAAATACAAATATTTTTTTTTTTTTTTGTCTTAATTTTGCACACTTTCTACGATTACTCTTTTGTTAAGGAAGGGCATCTGTAATGCGTTGTCTTCTGTATATGTTTTTGTTTTTTGTTTTTTTTTTTTTTTTTTTGCTGTTTGTTGGTTATTTTTGCCAATGCAGCCGCTTGGCGCGATTTACATTTTGCGGCCGAGTGCATTGAAATTTGGCCGTGTTTCGACCCTAAATCACTGGCCACTATTGTTGTCGGACGGTTGGTCTTTTGGCCTGTTGTTCTTTTGGTGGTCTGCTGGTCTCAGACTGCAACAGTTGCCCCACGGCAACTGCAGCCATCGATTATTAACACCACAGCACAGGAACACTGGGCTGCGCTGACAATGGCTACAACTGGCCAGTGAATGGCTTGGGAAGTGCGGGGTGGTCGGTGAACGCATGGGGGGGGGGGGGGTATGCCATGATTTACACGGTGCTGAGTATCGTTTGATGACGCACAGAGGCAAACCGAAATTGGAGCTTAAAGCCATGACCAAAAATGCATTTCATCAATTGCAGGCAATTAAAACAGAGAATGCTGAAATTTCCCAATAATGCGCAGCCGGCAAAAGCGCAGCCACCAATTTATTGCCACACCACCCTTTAAGCCCACAAAAAGTGGCCAAATCGTTTGGCCAGCCTAATGCTAATTTTTGGCGCCATCTGGCAACAAAGGCAGCAAAGCAGCAAAACCAAAGCTGCACTTTCTGATACCCAGCCTAAATATATATAAATTCAAGGATTTCAATTAGGTTCACTTAAAATTTAATTTCTACATTTTCTACTAATTGTTTTTGCGTGTGTTGGTGGTTTTTTTGCATTGGCAAACATCGATTGAAAAACAGATTAGTCAATATATATTATGGTGAATTTTAAATACACATTTTATTTGGTTTGAATATTTATTTAAACAGTAGAGAGTGGCAATTGTACAATAATTTCTAAAGTACATATAAATTTATATATATATATATATTTTTTATATTAGTATTTTCTGTCTATTATCGTTCCTTGTGGGTAAATAAGTTGTATTAATTCATTGATTGACTGTTTTACATTTGTGCAAATATTCTCAATAACCCAAAATAGATAAATTTGTTCACCATTTCGCGTGTATAACCAGTTAAGAGCAGATGTGATCTTGTGTTTTATTTTTTTTTTTATTTTTATTTTTTTTTTGGAACACGCTTGAACAGAATATTAAATGTGAAATAAATGCGACAAATGTTGCGCCAAGCAAGCAGCAGAAGAATTCAGTCGCTGACTTTGCTAATTGATATGTAATGGCATCGAATTGGCATTCCATTTAAACGCAACTAGTCAACGTCTCAAAATAACCCAAAAAACATGCATAAGAACAACAATAAAAAAAAAAACTCGAAAAGGCAAACCAATGTGGACAACAAAAGGCGTCTCAGTCAAAAAAAAAAAAAAAAAAGATGGTTTAAGAAACGTCAACTTTTGTTTTTGCCTGGCTGTGCAGCTGAACTTTGCCGTTGTCGCGTTGGCTAATAGCACTGTCACACAACATACTCTCACACACACACACACACACACACGCACACACACGCATTCACACACATTGCACACACATTGCACACATAGCAGACACAGACATACACTGAACAAAACTGAAGAAATCTTCTAAATTATTAATTTAAGACAGCATCTTTGAATACAACACAAAATTTTTGTAGCCAAACCTTAACTTTAACAAAAGCTCAATTTTACTACAAAAGAAAACCTTGTTTTTTACTGCATATTTCAGATTTTTTTGTACTTGTGTTTTTAGGTTTCTTACCTTAAATATCCAGTTTGAGACATGTTTAAAATTCTAAGAACGACAACACTAAAATTGAAGTAAAATGAAGTATTAAAAATGTGTGTTTATCCATGTCATTTGATTTTCGTTAGTTTATTTTTTTTTTTTGTTGTTGCCATTTCTTGCTGTGTACACACATCGAGCACATGCTCCAGCAGAAAATGGCAGATGATGCGAACGGAAATGCTTAGCTTGGATTTCTCGCTGCGTCGCTGCCAAAATACAGGCGCTGACAATGTCATTTGTTTCCGGCTACGTGCACTTTGCACGTGCTGGGTCAGATGTTGTTGTTGGTATTGGTGTTGCCACGGTTTTTGTGTGTGGCCGCAATACGCTTGTCACCTGCTGTGCGACACTCGGATGCAACCCAAAACTTGAGTTAAGCATAATTTCTGCAGTTTATAAGCGCACAGCCACAAACAACAGTGGTTTACTAGAGAGAGAGAGAGTGAGAGAGTGAGAGAGAGAGAGAGAGAGAGAGAGTGAGAGAGAGAGTGAGAGAGAGAGAGAGCGACTCTAGTCTTACTTGTCTAGTCTGTCATTAATTTCAGCTTTCATCGTGCAATCGTCTCACTTCCCATCCAAAATTTTGCCACGAATCATCCGAAACGGCTCTTGTAGAACGAGAAGAGCCGTGTCTAATTATGCAACTAATTAGTAACCAGGGATGCAAACGCAATGCTCGCCAAATTAATGTTTCAGCTAGTGCCATAATAACGCCCACGCCCACAAAATATGCACAAAGCCAACCACGTAACACACACACACACACACAGAGAGAGAGACTGAGATGAATACGACTCCTTCTTACATCCGCATTCCAATTCACAATTTAACACGCATGAAATGCACATGAACAAACATTGAATCTGTTTGGAGAATAAGCAGATAGGTTTGCACTCGCACTTAAATAGATGAATGTGCATAGAATAGTTGGATTAGTTGTGTCGATATGTCTAGCAATATCAATCTACATTTTGGCTTTATGGCCGTTTCTCAGCTTCAATTTAGTGTAAACACAACCAATACAAAATTCGTTGCACAATCAAATTCCCAGAAACACTTTTATTTAAGCTATAAACAAATAATTGGTTTTTACGGTTTTTAATATTTTACAAGCTATGGAAAAATTAATAAAATTTATTGATTGATAAAACTATTTATTGCAGTACATTTATGAACTTCCTAATTTTTGGCATATGCAATTTTATTTTATCTTAAATTTCTACTTGAAAACGAATTAAAAATAATTTAAAAAAAAAACATATATGTAGAAAATGTTTCTAAAATGTGATTTCAAAGTTGAGAGTTGGCCATTTGTGTTAAATGCAAGTTCAAATTGCCAGAGAAATTGGCATAAGAAATATAATTTGAAAATGGCCATGGGAGATGCGCTTTTACAGAAAGTTTTGGGCAGTATGACTGCTGGACAGATCGTTACCTTTTATGGGGACCAGGCGACATAAAAAGATGTTGGGGAATTTTTGGTTGGTAACTTTTGCTGTTGCGTCATGACTTTGTTGCCTCATGTTGCTGGCAAAAAAACTTTAAATAGTTGCGCCACTAACTATGGGGCGCCCCCCCTCCCATAAGAGTGTTCAGTTTCCAACTATTTTCGGGCCTGGGCTGCGTTGAAAATCTTTGATGCCATGATGGCCAAAAAGTTTGCCAGGACAAGTCCAAGCACCAAAGTCCAATGTGGGCACTCATGAAATCAGGATGGAACCTTTATCGTTTACCGCTTACCCCCTGCACCAGTCACCCTTGCTCGCCACACGACATTATCAAAATACACGTTATTAGGTATTATGTTGTTGTGTTTGTTATTAGTATTATTGTTGTTGTTGTTGTTGTTGTTGTTGTTGTTACATCTTCTATTTGTTTTTGTTTTTGTTTCTGTTTTTTTTTTATTGTTATAGGGTAATGTTATGGTTGTTGTTCGTGCTGCTGCAGTCTCAACGATTTTAAAAGCTTACAAAATATTTGTAATTTTGTCACGTTTTAACTTTGGCGACGTCACTTAAAATAACATTTAAAAACAAACCAAAAAAAAAAAAAAACATACGAAATGAAAGCAAAAAAGTCAAAAATGATGGGAAGCACGTGAATAAAAAAAAAAAAAAGAAACACAGGAAATAATGTTTGTCTGCGATTCTCAGTTTTTTCGACATACCTATTTTTTTTTTTTGCTTGTCTCGCAAAAATCAAAAAGTAGATGGATGAGACGTCAGTCGGTTTTTGGCATCCAGCCCCAGCTTCTGTGTGTGTGTGTGTGTTTGTGTGTGTGTGTGTGAGTCCCTGACTGCTGAGCTGCTCACGTGCTGTGTTTTTTTTTCGTAGGTTGCCGCCAGCAGCGGCACAGAACATCGCATCACATCACATAATGAACACCATCCTGGCCAGGACAGGCCAGGACAGCCCAGGCGATTGACAAACAAAAAAAAAAGAGAGAGAAATAAGAGCGGCTCCAAAGACAAATATAAATATAAATATAAATGCAAATGCAAATACAAAACACAAATACAAATACAAATACAATACGTGAAGTGCTCTGCATGTGACTGGAAATGCTTATGAGATATGCAAATCAGCTCATACTCATCAAATATATATATATATACGATATATATGCTAAATTTGCTAAATTTACCAAAGACATTTCTTTTTTTTTTTTTGTCAGTAAAATAAAACATTTCATTTTGCCTTTTAAATAATGAATTTGATCAAATTTATTATATTTGTAAGAAATTAAAAGCATGTTGCTTTGATGGACATCAAGATTTTTGTTCTGAGTGCCGCACACAGTATACACTTTACGCTGAACACAGTCCCCCCCAACTGCACACTCCCCCCCGCAGCACAGACCACTTAGCATTTGAATGTTTCCCATCCACAATAAGTGGAAACATTCCATTAGGAAAAAACAAACTAAATATGCTCTGGTCGTAAAGTTTTGCACGAATTTGTCATATTTCTGCAACACCCCAAAACAAAAAAAAAAAACAAAAATATATAAATTTCCAAACGAACACCCAACTAATCCTCCATGCTTTGCAAGATACACTGTCCGCTGTTCCGCACCATGTAAAAAAGAGAAATGCAAATTCAGATTATTTTGCAAGTATTGCATATACGATTCGTACATAAATCAGTGTTGGTGCACCACCAACAGTAGCAGCAACAGTAGGAACAGCCGTTGCAGCAGCACAAATCGAAGGAATGGAAAAAAAAATGCATAGCAAAGCCGACAAAAAAACGTGGTTCTCAGCTCCTAAGTATGCCATGAATAGATGGCAACTTCATACCATGTTACCCATTACCAAATATAACTACCATAAAATCACAGATACTGTCAATGGCGCAATATCAAAATGGCAAGCAGGCAGCAACTGCCAACTGCCAAGTGGCAAATCGCAAGTGGCATGCAACTGCCTTGCATTTAAAGTTCTCGTTTATTCTCTTCCTTCCTCTCCGTCTCTGTCTCTTTCGACATGTTTCAATTTCTATCGCTCTGTTTTGTACATTGCTGTCATGAATTTCCATTACTCAGGCAGTGGATCTGTAGTTAACTGTAGAATAAAATGGCAATTTTTTTTTTTCTTTTTAGCATTAAGCTGACTAACTCAAGCGTTTTTTCTTGGTCTATTTCCGAAACATTATTTTCTTAAACCTTTTTAAAAATTTAAATCAAACATTTTAAAATAACAGTAATAAAATCGAATGTTGCATGTCCAATAAAAGCAAACACAAAAATTCGACAGATGCAGATAAAATTTTTTCTTCGAAATTGTCTTTATTTTAACTTAATTTTTACAGCTTCTGAATTTAATCAAATATTTAATTTATTTTATTAAATTGTGAAACACAATTGTAATTTTTTATATGAAAAATTTGAGGCTTTCTCCATCGTACATTGTGGATGGGGGGCAGGGCATTGTGGCATAGCCACTAAATGTGAGATACGAAGCGCCATAACGCGGCGAGTTTCGAGATTCATCAATGAATTTATCAGTTTTTATAGGCAATTTATTATTTATTGATGGCTGCCCACCGCAGCATGGTAACGTCTGCATAAAGTCCATCTATCTCTCTTGCCACATATAGCTGTGGCATGCAATACCAGTTTGACTGCCAGTGCGAGTGGCTGTCAAACTGATTTCGGATGCTCTGCTCGTATCGCTTATGGTGAATGATGTACCAAAAAAAAATATAAAAAAAAAAACATGCCGAACCAAGTGGATTTTCATATAAAATATGTGTGTCTGTGAAAGCGAAAGAAATAGCGCAAGAAAACGTGCAGAAAACCACAAGTTTGAGTGAATAAGTTGTGGACACTTGGCTCCACCATGGGCTATGGGAATATAATGAAGCCTCTTTGCCAGTTGTCACATGTTAAAAAAAAAAACTTAAAGAATTTCGAGTACATGCCAAACGCGTTCAAAACTGGCAAATGTTCTAAGAAAATAATTTGCAATACTTAAATTTTGGACAAATCTTAAAACAATTGCACTTAATTTCACATACTTACAAAAATTCACAAATTGATTAAATGACAAAATTTGATTCTTGTTCCTTAACTTAACTTATCGACCTAAATCAACTTTAGTTTAAAATGTACGCTTTTAAATTTGGCAATTTGAAAGTTGAACGTTAAATTAAATAAAAAAAAATATATTGATATTTATGCAACACTCTGTTCTCAATAACTAATTAAACACATTGCATTAATTTGTACATGAAATTCGCTTTGTGCTTAACTTTTTCTTTGAGTGCATTTGCGCCATTTTCAAATGGCATATGTGTGTTTGTCAGCCTGACGTGGGGCGGCCAACAATTTGTATGGTTGAAATTAAGTTTAATCGCATGTAGACGCCATTTGGCGTGTGGGCGTGCCCTATATTAATTATTTATAATGGCGCATTGATTATTGAAAAATGAGCCATGAATAATACAATTTGCGCCCGAGTCACTAAATCACAAATGACAAATGTTGCCACATAGCGCAAAAGTATTTAATATAATAAATAACAAAAAAAAAAAAAAGCCATAAAAAAAAAAATAATAATAATAATAATGTAAATCAGAGAGAGGTTTTAAACAATATATATATATATATATATATATATATATAAAGCACACCAGATGCATAATAAAGTATTAAAAAATGAATAAATGGTCGAATAAGTATTTATGTTTATTTAGTAGTGACACCGATAGGCTATAAAAATACATAAAAAAAAATAAAATGACAAAAGCATCTGCAAAACACATAATAATAAAAAAAAAACAGCCAGAAACCCAAATTAAGTAAATAAAAATTAATATGCAAAATTAAAGTGCACGCAACGTATCCAAAGGCAAAAGTTAAACAAATAAAAACTGGAAAATAAACACACACAAATACACAAACACACACACACACACACAGAAGCACACACATTCCTTTGCTGGAGCAAAAATAACAAAATAAAAAATAAAGTTAAGCAAATAAATGCAACACCAAAAAAGACACAAAGCCGCTGACCCACGGCTTGGTTTTCCCGCTTGCCAAAGCTGACAACTCCGCTGTTCATTAAGCAACTCGAGCGGTTGGCTACCCTAACATTTTTACCCGCAAAACCGGGTATATTATTTACCATATGCTGAATATTTTGTTTTGCTCCGTTTGTGCTTCTAAACTTATAGAGTGAAATATGAAACAGAATACATAATTTTACGATGCATAAATGAAATGCTATTATTTAAAATATATATTTTAATAATAACTTTGTGGCATTTATTGTAACAAATTAGACAATACGTGATATTATTTTGAAATTATATCATTTCAAAGTGCATTGTATGGATAATTGAAATGCCGTTGCACTTCTAATTAGTAAGTGAAAGTTGTGTAAATCAAATTCAAAATTCAATTGGAGTCTGTAACAAATGTGTGTGTGTGTGTGTGTGTGTGTGTGTGTGTGTGTGTGTGTGTGCGTTTTTGCCGTCAGCAGTCATATGTAGAATACAATTATTGTAAGCCTTTCGCATAAATAGTTGCCACAAAAACGAAGAGTTCAGCAGACGTTGCGGCGCCAGAGTGTGCCACAGACAACTGGCATAATTGCATGCTCACACTCCTGGCGGGTGTTGGGAGGGGGGTAGGCAGGTAGGCTGGCAGGTAGGCTGGCAAACAGACTGGCGCTGGCGGACAAGTGGCTGCCAGACGGACGGGCCACTTCATCCGGGGACTCATTAGTATGCACACAGGCGGCCTATTATTTTTAGCGCTGACGTCGACGGTCGGGCAACTGGGCATCCATCCGCGCACGGTGGGCAATAACAATAGTTTTTCGTTGGAAAAACTAAAAAAAAAAAACACATGTTTAATTATTATATTTAGACGTGCCTTGAGCAGCAAATTATTGTTTTACATATATTTAATTATGTCGTTATCTGAATCTGGATATGATTTCAACTCTAAAATTTATTGCTGTTATTTTTTGTGCAAATTACCAGTAATAAAACCTCAATTTACTATCAAAACTATTATTAACTTTCTATACTAGTTAGCAGCTATTTAAAAGTTTATTTAAATTTTCAAAAATGTTGATATTTTATTTTTTATCTAACAGAGTTAAACAGAAAAAAAAATGTATTTGTTGACTGATAAATGACAGAAAAGTGGTATTTCTCCTCTAGTGAGCCATCCTGGCGAGAAAGGCACTCGGCCCGAGATTCGCACGCACACCCACACACACACACATAAATATATATATATATATTTTGTTTGAGAGTAATGCAAAATTTTTAAATGTATATTTGATGGCTTTTGGGTTCGACGAGCGCAACGAGCAGCAGGACAACCAGTCTGGGATCTGGTACGGGGACAGCGAGTGGATCGGCATAAAATACCATTGCGTACTTCAAAGGGCCTTTGGCACTTATTAATAACAATGCTGGCAGCAGGGAGCAGGCAGCAGGCAGTAAGCAGAATGCTGCAAGCTGCATGTTGCCAGTTGCCGGTTGCATGTGGCGCAATGCGCGTACTCAAAAAAAAAAGTCTATAATTAATGGCAAAAAGCAATTTAAATGCAAATAATACACATGAGTGGCAGATTTACTTGGCAACTGACACACACACAGACACACACACACACACACACACACACACACACACACACACACACACACACACACACACACACCGACACAGAGACAGTAAAACCTGCTAATTATACTGCAGTGACACCTACAAATATATATATATATATATTTATATACATATATATATATATATGTATGTATGTCTGCAGAGTGCATTTCTATAACTGCATTTACCGCATCTTTCATTGCTGCCAAGTGGTAAACAATTGCTGCTTAATTTGTTTGTCAACGCTGACAAAATGGCAGCCCTTGGAGCAAATGAGATAGATCGAGATACACACAAAAGAGATGGCAACTGAATGAAAGAGAGAAAGAGAGAGAGAGAGAGAGACAAGTAAAGTCGCGACTTGGCTACGTGCTGTTGCATCCCAACTGGGAAGTGACTCCATAAACACGTCTAACAACAACAACAACAACAACAACAAATGTTATGTGACTCACGGGAGAAATTAATGCTGCCAAAATACGCCGGCTGCTCTCATTTTTGCTGTGTCGCAGCGACACGTTCCCCAAACAGTTACAACAACAATGACAACAACAACAACAAGAACAAGGAGACCTGGGCAACAGCCCGGGCACAAAGTGCTTAAAAAGAAGTTGCTGCCGAGATTTAGCCACAAACTTGCCAACTTTAATGCAAGGGAAACATGTTGTCTGTCTGCGGCATAGACAGCATCCACCATCCACCATCCACCATGCAACCCCTGCCGCACCAGACACGGTTTCTCGGTTTCTCCGGTTTTTCCTTTTTAATTTTGAGAGAACGCAGCACCAAAAAACCAGAATCCAGACTCAGAAACGAACTCCTTTCGCCATTGTAATAATAATGGCAATATGTAAGTATTGGCCAAAAACAAGTGCGGCAATGTCACAGCAAGATGCTTTGCCTCGAGCATGGCAATAAGAAAATACATATATATATATATATATATATATATATATGTATATGTATATGTATATGCATATATGTGTGCACTTTCATATGTCTGTTCGATTTAATTCATGTTTATTAGACTGCTCCATTCGAACAAAATCTAAGCTGAAACTTTTTTAATTATTTATTTTGCTTTTATTGCGCTTTTTTCATACTCTGCATAAAACTTATTAATAAAATGCCTTTTTTAGAATCTAAACAAAATAGTAAAAAAAAAAATTCTCTTGCAGAAAATTGCATAACTTAAAGTTAAAGTTAAGTTTTCATTTGTATTTTATACAAGATAAGAAAAATGTGGTTACAGCAATATTGCAGGGTATCAAGCAGTCGAGTAGCCAAATGGGGATTATTGAATAACAACATTGCTTACCGTTGTTTTTATTATTGTGGCCCAAAGCTTAAAGTTGGCACAGCTGCCTATAGAAAAGCTTTTGTAATAATAGTGGTTGAAGAGGGGGAAGAGGGGGGAGGCTTATGATGCCCAATGCTTGTTATTGTGTATTTTGGAGTTGTTGTTGTTGTTGTTATTGTTGTTGTGCTTTCCACTCCGGAATGCTACACAATGAGAATGTCCGCAGGCGGCTAAAGTCGTTGAAAGTAGGAAATATATTAAATTGACATCAGCATTAAAGTGCTGCCAAATTTAACCATATTTGAATTAGGAACTGATGGTTGATTATGATCTTATTGACATAATATAACGGTCCCCTTAACTTCACTATTTACAGCTGATTGGCTCCCGGTTAAAATCCGAGCTTAAGTTAAGCGGTCAATTTATGATCGGAATTTGTAAGGCAAGATTATCAATATGAATATATATATATATATAATTAACACATTTACGAAAGATGACAAATCAAGAAGCAATGCTCTTGCAACTGCAACGGCAACTGCAACCGCAACTGCAACTGCAACTGCTGATGCTGGCTGTAGATGGTTCAATTTCATTTGTGATTTGTGATCCAGTCTGGCAACCAGGATGCGCCACTTAATCCCTGTCTAAATGTGTATCCTCCCCCCCCCCCAACCCATTCTCTTGCTCTCTATGTATTGTTCACTGTCTCATCTATCGGTTATTTCTCTGTTTTTCAGGCGTGCGACTTGACGAGAGCGCCGGCAGCAGCTCGATAGACGCATCGAATGTGCCATGCCCACCGGAAATGTTTCGATGCAACAACGGTAAATGCATAACATCGCATTGGGTGTGCAATTATCAGAAGGACTGTGACGATGGCGAGGATGAGATGCAGTCGTGTCGTAAGTATAACTCCCCCCCCCCCCCTAACCACCACCTCCCTCCATGTCCTCCCGCTGTCAAACGCATCAATACCAAATGTGTATCCATCGTTGATTCCAGCGCCACCGGAATGCGAGAGCCCCCAACTGAACTGCGGCCAATATGTCTTCAATAAGACGTACTGCATCCCACCACATTATCGCTGCGATATGATCGAGGACTGTCAGGACAAGTCAGACGAAGCGCAGTGCAGTAAGTATTTTTTTTCTTCACATTTTTATACAAATCATCGCACAAACAAAAGTGTTGCCAAAAGTTTTGGGTTTAACTATCATTTTTATTTTCGTAATATTTGCGAAAAACCGATTGCAATCGATTTATTTATTTTATTTATCTAATCAGTAAGGAAAAAAAGATATTAAGAAATTAAATTACATTTACCCCCATGCCAAAAATCCAAAAGAAAAATATTTTTAATCTTTGAAATAGTTTCCTTGATTATAGTAAAATGTGCTAAATTTCAGAAGTTTTTTTTTTCTGCAATAATTTTCTTGGGTAGTATAGTAGTATTTTTTTAAGTGCCTAATGTGAATACTCCATTTTTCACCCTTGTCAATTTTATCTGCGCTTGATTTCAATGCAAATTTGCTGACTCAGCGGTGCTGGTATTTCTTGCAGTGTAGCAGCATTAGCAGCATCGTCTGCCACACCCACAACGTGTACATTCAATTTCAGTTCAACCACCTCCTCATCCGCATCCTCAACTAAAGTTCTCAGTTCATTTCGAGTTTGGTTTTTGGTTCAGTTCTGGCTTCTGTATGTGGACCAACAATTTGCTTAGCAAAATGTTTACATTTTATTATACCAATTTTATTTATGCAAATTTTGCCAAATTCACATACACACACACACACACACACATACGCACGCAGACAAACCACATTTTGATGGTTGTTGGCATTTGTTGGCAATCGTAGAACAGCTTCTCGTCCCCTCGGACCACTACTCCTCGGGAATTGGGATGGCCAAGCAAAGTGAGTGTATAACCAAAGGTGCGCCGAGCAAAGCGCAAAATCATTTTGGCCATGCTTATGAGTAGAAGCAAAAATAAGCCAGGGTCAGGCAGCTCACAAGTGCAAAATGTGCGAACTATGTAAAAAAAAAAAAATAAAATGGCTGAGAGATTGGAGGATTGTGGGAATTAGTAAATAGCCATTTTGGATGAACACTCAACGCAGAGTATCCTCAACAAACTAACCGTTTCTGCTATGAATTTATCATTTTACCCCAAAAACCAAAACAAACGAAAGCAAATGAGAATTTCTTAGCCATATTTGTTTTGTTAGCTGCCCAAATCCAAACAAACAATTAATGTTTACAAGATTTTTGAATACAATAAAGACAAAGACCAAATTTCACATTCGATGATTTTGCATTTGTAAGTGTGTGAGTGTGTGTGTGTGTGTGTGTAAACTATTAAAAAAGTTCCTCTCTACACTCAAAATTAGTTATAATAATCAAGGCAATAAAAGTGGTCAAAGATAATCTTTTTGTCAGTTGAAAACATTAAAGGCGCATTCAATATTTAATTGGAAGTATATGAATATATATTTTGCTGAAAAGTGTACTCCATTTTTTGAAGTGCTTTCTTGGCTTGAATGAGCCTTTCATTGGTTGTGGGCTGTACCATTTTGACCGGCTCTTGGCTTGGCTGCATCTCAGGAAAACTTTAAAGTGGATAGCAAAACTCAAGTCTGGCCGACAATGTGCGGCATATTTTGATTAAAACTTATGCACACACAAGCAGACAGACAGACAGAGAGAGAAAGAGAGAGAGAGAGTGAGAGTGAGAGAGAGAGAGAGAGAGAGAGAGAGAGAGAGAGAGAAGAAGTGGTTGGCAAAGGGCAGCTGCATTTATTGCTTGTTATTTAAGATTTATATATTTGAATATCTTTGAGCGACCAATTCCTAAGTACTCCATAGCCTTTACAACTTTGCTTAAGCTTTGACTGGCGCTCGACAAACGCGCACAACTTTATCCTCGATGTGCCGAGTCCTTGTCCACCTACCGTCTGCAACGTGGCCCTGACTGCGTCCTTAAGTTCAAGCTCCTTGTTGCTCCTCTCTGTTCCAGTTTGTTGTTGTTGTTGTTGTTGTTGTTGTTACTCTTACTGTTGTTGTTGTTCTTGTTGTTGTTGGCTGCTGCAAGCTGGGCAATTTGTTGGAAGGCAGCACTTCTCCATTTGGCTGGCTCAAGATCAAGTTTCAAATTCATTTTAATTTAATAAAACCCGAGCAAAACTCTTCCTGTTAGCAGCTTTCTCCTTTTGAATACCCTAAAAAACAGAGTTGATGTGCAGCATCAATCTATGCAATATTGCCATGAAAATGTATGAAATATTTGAAGGAAGCAGCCATTGTTATTAATGATAAATTATCGCCAATAAATCATCTGATTCTGTCTCTACTTAAGCAAATATTCCTATTTGTTTAGATATGTTTACTAAATTTTACATAGAAATGTGAAACATTTTCTGGTTGGCTTTTAAATTGTAATTAAGTTAACTTAAAAGCTCGACTAGCTCCCTGGAAGTATTTTTAATTTAAATAAAATAAATTTAATAACCTATCTGAAATGTTTTTAAATGTGCAAATTTAAAATATGTTTACTAAATTTTACATAGAGCGATAAATTTTTTGTGTTAGCTAAAATTATTTAATATTTTAAATATATTAATAAATATTTATATATATATATAAATATATTATAAAATATTTTAAAGAATCAATTTATTATTTTTTTTATTTATATATATATATATATATATATATATATATATAAATAAATCTTAATATAAAGGCATTAAATCTTCGACTAGACTTGCACATTTATTATAATTCTTAATCCGTTGCTTTCAGTCTCTCGCCGTCTTTCGCTCTCCCTCTCTCTCTCTCTCTCTCTGTCTCTCTTTGTCTCTCTGTCTCTGTCTTTCTTTTCGTCTGTCTATTTTTGCGCTTACAATAATTTATCGCGCTTAAATTGTGACAAAATGTTCGCTCTTATTGCGTTCTTAACAAATTTATTTTGCGTACGTGTCAACGCGTCGTCTCGGAAGTAACATCCTTTCCCCCCCCCCTCCCACCATCCTTAAGCAAATTGTCTGCTTTCAATCTCGCTCCCTCTCTCTCACTCTCTCTCTGTGTGTGTTTTGTGTGTGTGTCGTCTGCATCGTCATTGCCATTACCATATCCATTTCCATCTGCGTCTCCACTTGCGAGCACCTTTGTTTGTTTAATTTATGGCTTATAAATATTAAAGCGAGCTTATTTCAACTATTTAATTACTTGAGGTGTGCGTTAAGTTGTGTTTGTTTCGCTTGATGGGCGGTACCATCTGGAAATTAATGAGAGCTTTTCTCGGTCTCTGCTTTGCATGCCACACACCACACACCACACCACACCACACACACCGCACGCCACATGCCACAGACACAAACAGAGATGCCACTTAAACCTGTCCAACAACCATCGCAAGCTAAGCCACCGACAAACTAATAGTTTAACAACAGTACAAAAAAAAATTAAAAAAAATACTTTGCTTGCGGGTCAAAGTTGACTGCAGCTGCCGAGTTACAGCAATGAGTGTTTAATTAAATGTCCTTATGCAAAACCCCCCCCCCCCCAAAGCAATGTCTGTCGTGTTGTCATCGGGGGGGGGGGGGGGGAGGTAGTTGAGCGAGTTGTTCGGCGTGAAGCGTATTTTTTGGGCTTAAGTAGTTACTCGACACGCAAGTACTTTGCTGCCTCAACGCTGCTGAGTCAATAAAGAAGAACAGTTTAACAACTCAAAGTGCTTCAGCATCTTTGCATACCGCTTCCTCTTACCCCCCCCCCCCATTCCAGCCATACTCCCCCTTAGGCAGCCTTAAAGGTGCTGCGCATACACAGTAAAAAGCTTTGCTTTAAATTAAAAACAAAATTTTCAATTCAAGTTAGAAATTTAGCTATCATCAAAAATGTGTGGTAAAAGATGAAAGAAAATCTTAAATTGAATATTTCGTAAGAATTTTTGTATAATTCAATTAGCATTGAAATTGAAATATTCTTTTGTCCAACAAAAAAAAGTCGAAGCTGCTACTTATTAATTAAAATCTGAAGAAATGAATATTCAAGAAATTATCAATTTCTAGCTGTGCATTTGAAAGGTAAAAAGCTGCCTCTAATTGCAAGTCAAGGCACGGATGAAATGGCCAGGAATGACCAATTGCGAATGGGGGGCACAACGAGAACCAATGAAAAGTGCACAACAGAAATGATCAAGAAGATTGCAGATGGCCATTACCTGACTGAGAAAGTGGGAAGTCAAGTTGAGTTCCACTCCTGACATGCCCACTACACTTTCACTAAACGATGCTGCCACGTCTCGTCTTGCCTCGGTCCGTTGTCCGTTGGCCATTTTACCGCCAAACTGTTGTAAACTGTCGTTGAACCCGTTGGGAAGTTGGCAACGACTGACGTTTATTTGACTGCAGCTGTCAGAGCAGTTAGACGTGCAGAAAAGCTGTAAACTATGGCTTACGGGCTCACAGCTAGACACTGGACGCTGGACACGTGGGTGGTGTTGGTGTTGGTGTTGCAAGACTGACTGAGTTGTTGGTTGGGTGGGGTTGGGTTGGATTGGGGTGGCTTCCTCAACTTGTCGCGCGTAATTACACAAGCCAAGCCATGCCAAGCCAAGCCAAGCCAGCGCTCCAATATAAACACGCATAAAAGTCTCGAGACTCTCGCACTGTGGAATCGTTGGCCTGCAATAAACGTTAATGCACAGCACTGCGCCCCCCCCCCCTCCCTCTCCAAGTTGGGCATGCCCACTTACCAATTAGAAAGTGTCGCATTCCACACTCAGAGAAAAAGTCTAATACTAAATTCAGTTTTTTAGCATCATTTTTTGAGAACTTGAAACACTTTGTCAGTTTCGCAATTTCCCAAGTTTTTTTTTTATAAGCCAAACCAGCTGCTTTGAATAGTCATTAGATATGGATTAGGTGATTGTACGATTTTGAGTTCATAACTCAAGTTTTTTCTTCTCTTTTTTTTTTTTTTTGTGTGTGTAAGTTCAGTTAGAGAAGTGAGTAGCAGGAGCAGGAGGAGGAGCAGGAGCATTGTGTACTTCAAAAATTCACTGCTGTCCGTTCGCCGTTGTGTTTATAAGAGTGGCAACTACAATGCGCCCTCGCAGCCCGTTAAAGTTTTGCGTCAAACTTTGTGCGAACTGTGAAATGTTAAAAATGTGGCAGCCGAGTTGAGTCTGGAGGAGCTCAACTCAGTCCCAAGCCATGCCAAGCATGGAGCCGGCAGTCTCTCAGTCCAACATTCAACATTTTTATGACCTTACACAAAAGTTGCAACCAAGTGCTGCCAACCCAACCCAATCCAACCCAATCCAACCCAATCCAACCCAACCACCCACTCGTTTGTCATTATGATTTGTTTTTAATGTAATGCAACAGCAGCGCCAACGAATTTGCAACAAATTGTGCGCGTTAATCTTGTCAATGGCCAAAACACCCAACTCCCAAATTCCCAGTTGCACCAGCAGCAAATTGTGGTACCACTGCTGCTGCTGCTGTTGCAACGATGGATCAGCCAAAAGCAAAAAGCTGCTCAAGCATTAAATTTCACTTCTTTAAGTGCAATTCAAATTAGTGGCAATAACGGTAAATAAAAAAATTATACGCGATTT
Organism: Drosophila longiperda; assembly: GCA_035042125.1. Taxonomy (NCBI): domain Eukaryota; kingdom Metazoa; phylum Arthropoda; class Insecta; order Diptera; family Drosophilidae; genus Drosophila; species Drosophila longiperda. The sequence goes on from JAWNLV010000113.1 coordinate 2,314,229, forward strand.
TGACTCCATCAACTTAAATATAAAAATCAACCGGAAAAATAGAAAACTTTTCAACTTTTTATTCGAAAAATATCGAAATGCAAGCGCTCATTTTTAGAAGAAAAAAATAAAATGTTTCTTATATTTAAAAAAAAAAATTATTAACATTTTCTGATTGGCTTTTAAATTATAATTAAGTTGACTTTAAAGCTCGACTAGTTTTCAGGAAGTATTTTTAAATTAAATAAAATAAATGTTTTTAAATGTGCAAATTTAAAAATACTAAATTAATAAATATTGTAAGAAACAAAAAAGAAACAAACTCAATATTAAATTGAGATGGGAAAACCCCGATTTCTTTTAGAAATATACTTTTTGAGTTTGGTGCCAAAAGAATATGGTTTTTTTTTTTAATTCAGAGCGATTTTTGTTTTGACTTTATAATGTAAACATTATTTTATGCGTTCATTTCATAAGTTTAATTAATTCAAGTACACAAAAAAATAAATAAATATTTATATAGGAGAGAGATTTCAGCCAGTTTCTTATTTGTTTATCTGCCCTTTCGAAATTACATATATATATTAAGAGTATTTTAAATTAAAAGTCGAAGAATTTGTTTGTGACAGATGCTCTAAAAGGAAATTAAATAAATATTAAATATAAATATAAATTAAATATAAATATTTAAATATGATATTTAAATACTTCTTATGTTAATCTCTCAAAAAATTAACTAATGAAAGCAACGAAATTGTCTAGCGTTGATTAGAAAGTATAAATTTAATCATGTTTATATTATCTGCAAGAGTAGTTAATCTTCGGAAAACAATTAGGAAAAGTTCTTTTACATTTTATGCTTACCAAGTGCAGGACGCAGGATGCTGAGACTTAGCTGTGCCTCAGAAGACGTCTTGGTGGAAGTTGGACTAGGTGTTTGCATTATTAAAGGGGATTTGTAAATAGGGGAAAAGGGGGAGTAGGGAAGAAGTGACAAGAGTTGTGGCTACCTGCACTTACACACAAACACACACACACAAACACAGGCAGACACATTTTATTGTTGCTGGCATAAAAGTTTTGCGCTGCCAGGGAATATTTATACAACTTGTCTTGTTTAACTTGCACTAATTAAGTTTGCTCTGCTACACTTGGCTCTCCCGGTGCGCAGTTAATGTGAACCAGCAGCTACAACAACAACAGCAACAACAACAACAACAACAGCAACAACAACAGCAACAAAGACAACAACCAAAAAACAACTGAGAAACACAACATTCGGCGGGGAGGGCAGTAAAAAAAACCTTTGTAAAGTTTATTATGCCTATGCCAAAAGTAACTTGAAAGTGGCATAGATCATCATAACTCCCACCACCCACTCTTTGTGCAACTGTGACCCCAGCAGCAGCCAGCAGTTAACAGTTAACAGTTAGCCGTTAGCAGCCAGCACATTTTACAATTCACATTCGCTTAAAGCCTTAATTGAGCAGCACAGCTCTAATATTTGGCCATTTAAAGTCCACCACTTTCGCTGAGCAATGGCCACCTCTTTCTTGTAGCCAGCTTGATGGACTGTGTGTGCCCCGCCACACCACGCCACGCCACGCCTCGTCTCGTCTCGCCTCGCCTCGAGTCGACTCGACTCATTCTGCTTGTCCCAGTGCTGCAACCAACTACTCGATAATTTATAGCACTTTGCCTGCCAACATACAACTCAAGTCCACAATACGAGATGGGGTGGGGAGGGGGGTGTGGGCGCTGCGGAGAGTGGCGACGCTTAGGGGACAGGCTGTAGCCGGGCGGCTGGCTACAGCGGAACAAACGCTGTCCGGACTCTGGCATCGAGACGGACTATCATGCCAGACATTTCTATAGCCCTATGCGTGCCCAAGAGTATATTCCATATGTATACACTGAAAAAAATAAAAATAAAAATCAACAATAAAACATTAACAAATTTTTAGAGCAGCCTAACAAAAAAAAAAAATAGCACACAAGAATAATTTTGATATAAATTAAAACGTAAATCAATAAAAATCTAAATTTAAAATTGGAGAAACAAATTCCTTATATACACTTAAATGTATATAATGTATATATATATTTATATAATTAAATGTATATATATATATATATATATTGTAAGTAAACTTATTGTTGCTGTTCAACTCCTCTAAGAATTAAATGTATTTAAAATGTTTTTGTTCTTTTGAATTGCAAAACTATCTTAATTGCACAGTGCATGTGTGTGTGCATGTGTGTGTGTGTATGTGTGTGTGCATGTGTGTGTGCATGTGTGTGTGCATGTGTGTGTGCATGTGTGTGTGTGTGTATGTGGGTGTATGTGGGTGTATGCTTTTGACAGGGGTCGCTATAGCTTGATGTTGCCAACTAGACAACGCCATTGCTCCAATGTCTGGCATCAAAATTTAATATCTTTGCCAGGCAATAGTTGAGTGCATGTATATTTTGCAGTCATTTTTAAATAACCAGCAGCCCTGCGGTGAGATTTCAATCAACTCTCTTGGGGAATTCATAGACGACACACAGTCCTGTGTGTGTGTGTGGGCAAATCTTCGAACGGACACACCCGGAAATGGGGGATTTCATAATTTGCTTCTGGTCTATTACAAAGCGCCGGCTGTGCGTCCAAATTTTCTTGAAGTTGTGTGCCAAAATATTGCCCTTAAGGCGGCGGCGGAACGAGCACATCATATATATAACAATACACAACTCGGAACGTGCAACGTGCAACATGCAACGTGCAACTGACAACTGGCACTTACCAGCGTGTTGACACAATGTAAATTTGATTAATTTGTCTTTGTTAAACACTCAACTGGCTGCACTGACTCCAAGCTGAAAATGCAATCCTAGCCAAGCCAAATCCTTTACCCATACCAATCCCAATAACAAGCAGCAACATCATTACATATCTCACCTTGGGACATGTCTGTGCTTCATATTGGCTAGCTGCTCTAAATTTAGGAGTAAGGAGCAAGAACACTATCGAATCATCTAATCAGCCCAAAGAACCACCCAATCAGACACACAGACACTTTATTTGTGTGACAGACCAAAGAGTAACCAGTCAAAGACAACTATTAGCAAACGATAACTGTACATACCGTGGTCAAAATGATTGCAAAAATTATGTTAACACTTCGTCGATTTAGTTCAATTGTTGCTGAGATTAAAGATTTTGTAATAAATCTTAGATTTTGGCAAATCTCTTTATGCATAAATTTTGAGTGTTTTGCCAGAAAATCATACAATTTGACCCACAGTGGAAGCACCAATGTGAATGGGAAGCAAAAGGATTTTCATCCTTTGATTTGATTCCATTTTGCTAATTGCGAAAAAATGTTTGTGTCTTTATCTTTATATTGTGCACATTAATTAAATTGGTATCTCGACTTTGTTGGTGTCCACTTCATCCGTATCCTGCGCTTCTTTTGCTTTTTATCTAACGTTTTCTGTTTTTTATTTACTTTTTTTTTATTTTTTTATAGCTTATCGCAAATGCCAACACTCGGATGTCTTTTGTAATGCTGCGAATGGTGCAGCTCCGGCTGAGGGTCGCCTGATTGGACCGTGTGTGCCCAAGGAGAAGCGTTGCGATGGCTACATGGACTGTCGCACCGGTCGGGACGAGGATGGCTGCAATGGCGTCGCCTGTCGCCTGGATCAATTCCGTTGCGCCAACGGACTTAAATGCATTGATGCGGCGCTGAAGTGCAACCATCGCAACGACTGCGGCGACAACTCGGATGAGCAGGGATGCAGTGAGTACAAAATGAATGAGACGGGCAATTGTTTAAGCTATAAATCGCCTAACATGCTATCTATGGTATTTCCCGCCACCCTCTATAGACTTTCCCCCCTGCCATCATGCGCAGTTCCGCTGCACGAATGCGCTCTGCATTCCGTACAATTTCCACTGCGATGGCTATCACGACTGCGCCGATGAGAGCGACGAGGCCAACTGCACGGCCATCGCCTGTCCCGATAACAAGTTCCTCTGCCCACGTGGCGGCATCAATGGTGCACCCAAGTGCATCCTCAAATCCCAACTGTGCGACGGCAAACGCGATTGTGAGGATGGCAGCGACGAGGAGACGGCCTGTTGTAAGTATTCTCCTTGTCAATTGTCCCTCATCCTCATCCATTCTGGTTTCACATAAAGGATGCCAGTTAATACAACAAATTAAAATTGTTTTTCCTGTTAAAAATAATTATTTTTTTATCATCTTTGTGATTTTAAATAACATTTTCAAGTTGAAGATTGATTTTAAACGTATTTTGCAATTAAGTAAATTTCATTAAAAAATAAATCTTTTAAAGTACATTTTATTTTAATATTCATTTTAATTTTCTTATGTGTGTTAACAACAATATTTTATTATAAAATAAAATGTTGAAGTGTAAATAAACTCAAGCAAAACATGGGCATTTTTTTTTTTTTTTAATTGAAATGAATGTCAAATTTTATTAAATATTTAAATCATTTAAACCTTAACTGTTTAAGGGATGGAAATCATTATTATGAGTTGCATTATATAATAATAATATGAGGGATTTTTGATATAATACAATTAAATATAAAATTCTATTTAATATTTAAATCAGCAACAATTAAGGGATCGAAATTATTATGAGTTTTATTATATAATAAAATTTATAAACTCAAAGAAAATGAGGGGATTTTTGATTTAATTAAATTAAATGTCAAATTTTATTTTAATATTTGGGTCAGCAACAATTAAGGCATCGCAATCATTATAAGTTTCATTATAAAATTCCCAATTAAATTATTCTTTTTTACTAATCAACTTCAAAGCAAAAATGTAAAAATTGAGAACAATTATTGAAATAGGAAAAAACTTGAAAAGTTAATATTTTTTTTTAGCAATTTTTTGGGAATAATTATTTTTTATATTTATGTTTGTTTTTTTTTTTTTGTAGCCATCGCCTCGTGTCCGGCGCTGAGCTGTGAGTTCAAATGTGGCCCCTCACTGACTGGCGGCGTCTGCTATTGTCGACCCGGACAGAGTCTGTCGGCGGACAATCGCACCTGCACCGATCTGGATGAGTGTACCGAGTGGGGCCACTGCGATCAGCTGTGCACAAATACGCCCGGCAGCTACACATGCCAGTGCGCCCAGGGCTATTCGCTAATTAACGAGTCCAAATGCATTGCACCCGATGCGAACAATTTGCAGCTGATATTTGCCCATGATCGGGCCATCATGCGGATGTTTGCGCACGACAGCGATCCGAAGGTGGTGGCCAATGCGACCGCTGCCGCTGGCGTTGCGTTCCATTATGCCCGGAACACGCTTTATTGGTCGGACGTTAAGACACAAAAGGTGCAATCGCTGCCATTGGATGTGGCTAACAGCGCTGTGGCGCCGCTGGATCAGACGCTGCCCGGCACCTGGGCACCGGTTGCCTGTGCTGTCGATTGGGTGGGTGACAAGATCTACGTAGCTGATTTGGTGGGTCAGAAAATCGATGTTTTTGAGCTGAGCGGACATTGGCATGCCGTTGTCCTTGGCTCCAATCTGACCAGTCCCGCTGATTTGGCATTGGATCCAACCGCTGGCCTCATGTTTGTCGCCGATGGCGGACAAGTGTTGCGCGCCCACATGGATGGCACCCATGCCCGTTCCATTGCATCGGAGGCGGCTTACAAGGCAAGCGGCGTCACTGTCGACATTATTGCAAAGCGTGTCTTCTGGTGTGACTCCCTGCTGGACTACATCGAATCCGTTGACTATGATGGTGGACACCGAGTGATGGTGCTGCGGGGTCAACAGGTGCCGAGTCCATCGCGGCTGGCGCTGTTCGAGAATCGCATCTATTGGACCGATGCCACCAGGCTGGGCATCATGTCCGTCGACAAGTACGAGGGTCCCAGCTCCATTCAGGTGACCTACAAGGCCAAGGACATACGCGAACCAAAGGGCATCATAGCGGTCCATGCGCTCAGTCAGCCGCATGTCTCGAATCCTTGCGGACACAACAACGGCGCCTGCAACCACATGTGTATTGTGACGGCCGTCAAGGGAGCACCGACGGGACTTGGATTCCGTTGTGCCTGCCACACCGGCTACCAATTGCAGACGGATCTGAAGAACTGTAAGCTGGTGCGCGAGTTCCTCATGTATTCGCAGCAGCGTTTCATCAAGGGCAAAGTCCTGGAGCCGGTCATTGAGGGCTTCAGCGATGCGATCCTACCCGTTGTCTCGAGACGCGCTCGCTTTGTGGGCCTCGACTTTGATGCACGCGATGAGTTCATTTACTACTCGGATGTCCTGCAGGATGTCATCTATCGGGTGCATCGCAATGGCACCGGTCGCGAAATTGTTCTCGCCTCACAGAACGAGGGCGTTGAGGGCCTCGCTGTCGATTGGGCCTCGAAGAATCTGTACTACATCGACTCACGCAAGGGCACACTGAATGTGCTTTCCACCCGCAATGTGACGTATCGCCGCACATTGCTCAAGAATCTGAAGCGTCCGCGCGCCATCGTTGTGCACCCAAATCGTGGTTATATATTCTTCTCCGAATGGGATCGTCCGGCGAACATAACGCGTGCAAATACCGACGGCACTGGCCTTTTGGTATTCCGTAACGTAACGCTGGGCTGGCCGAATGGTCTCTCCATCGACTTCAAGGAGGATCGTGTGTACTGGTGCGATGCTCTGCTTGATCATGTACAACATGCCAATCTCGATGGCACCGACATCAAGACGGTTAACTCTCGCCTCGTCCGTCATCCGTTCTCGATTGTGATACACAACGATTGGATGTACATCACCGATTGGCGACTCGATGCCATCATACGGCTGCACAAGCTGACCGGCGAGCAGGAGGAGATGATGGTGCGCGAACCGCAAACGAATCGTTTGTACGGTGTCAAAGTCTATAGCCGAGAAGTGCAGCGCATTGCTGAGACCCAGCCATGCCACCTCAACAATGGGGGCTGCCAGAAGATATGCTTTGCCGTCCCGATCTCCCAGAATGCCAGCGAAGTGACGACTGGGACAACTAGGACGACTGTGAGCCGTTTGCAATCGCATTGCTCCTGTCCGTATGGTGAACGATTGGCCGAGGATCAAATCAGCTGCATTCCCGATCCCAGTGCCGAGCCACCTGTTCAGCCCTGCCCCAATTTGTGGGACTTCACCTGCAACAATCAGCGTTGCATACCCAAATCCTGGGTCTGTGACGGCGATCTTGACTGCCTGGATAACAGCGACGAGGAGCAAAATTGCACAAGTAAGTAACAAATATTTCAATTATTTCATTGAATATATTCCTGAAATCGGTAAAATTTTTCGCATATTCTATTTTGAGTAAAATTTAAAAAAATAAACAACAAGAAATGAAAAATGTTGTAGAAATTAATATTTTATTTTTGAAAAATAAAAACTGTTGTGGAAAACAGTTTATCGATAACATATTTCATTTGAGGACAATGATCGGTAGATATAATATTGGAGCGAAAGCCTATCCCCGCGTCAGGGAATGCCTGGATAAGAAAATATAACTGAGTTCCACCAGCTCAATCAAAGTTTATTCAAGACTGTCAATTAACATAATAATTATCGATTAATGATAGATTTAACATATTTATTGATGCACGGTTGCATTGAATGTAAAATAGCATAGTTTTCAACAATTTCAAATTACTTGATTTGTGTTGATTTGTGACTTAAAATTTGTTGAATTTAAAATTTAATTAAATGAAATAAATTGCATAATTAATTAAACAACCAATTTGTATATTGTTCATTGATAGAACCGGTGTGCGGCCCCAATGAGTTCCAGTGCAAGTCGGGACGGTGCATTCCGCTGAACTTCCGGTGCGACCAGGAGAACGATTGCGGCGACAACTCGGATGAGGTGGACTGCGGCAATGTGACATGTGCGTCATCGCAGTTCGCATGTGAGAACGGTCGCTGCATTCCCAGCATGTGGAAGTGCGACAGTGAGAACGATTGCGGAGACAGCAGCGATGAGGGTGACTTCTGTGCGGAGAAGACCTGTGCATATTTCCAGTTCACATGCCCAAGGACGGGTCATTGTATACCGCAGAGTTGGGTGTGCGATGGCGATGACGATTGCTTCGATAGGCAGGATGAGAAGGACTGTCCACCGATTAGCTGCTTGGCGAATCAGTTCAAGTGCGCCGATCTGCGGCAGTGCGTCGAGGAGTCCTACAAATGCGATGGCATACCCGATTGCAACGATGGCAGCGATGAGCTTGGCTGTCCATCGATGGGTCCCAATCAATGCAATTTGGAGAAGCATTTCCGTTGCAAATCGACTGGTTTCTGCATACCGATTGCCTGGCACTGTGATGGCTCCAATGATTGCTCGGATCACTCGGATGAGGAGGATTGCGGTCAGATTACCTGTGCCCAGAACTTCTTCAAGTGCAACAACACAAATTGTGTCTTCAAGGCGTACATCTGCGATGGCAAGGACGATTGTGGTGACAACTCTGATGAGGGTACCGAGCATGCCTGTGTGCCGCCACCCTTCAAGTGTCCACATGGCCAGTGGCAGTGTCCAGGCGTTGCCGAACGCTGCGTGAACATAACCTCTGTTTGTGACGATACGCTGGACTGTCCCAATGGCGCCGATGAGGGTGAGGGCTGTGATCTGGCCGAGTGTGAACATCAGGCGGGTCAATGCTCCAATTTTTGCCAGAAGACGCCAGGCGGTGCGCTCTGCGTGTGTCCACCGGGCTCGGAGATTGGCCCCGATGGTTTCACCTGCGTCGATACCAATGAATGCGATCCACCCGGTCTCTGCTCGCAGAAATGCACAAACACAAAAGGCTCCTATTTCTGCTCCTGCACACCCGGCTATGTGCTCGGACCCAATAAGCATACCTGCAAGGCTGTCAATCATACGGCTGCCTTTTTGATCATCTCGAATAGGCATTCGATACTGGTCGCTGATCTCAAGGAGCAGGGACTGGAGCGTGTGCCCATCATTGTGGAGAATGTGGTGGCGACCGCATCGAATATGCACACGGGCACCATATTCTGGAGCGACATGAAACTGAAGAAGATATCGCGTCTGGATCATGGCATGGAGCCACAGGAGATTATCAACACTGGGCTGGATCTGGTCGAGGGTCTGTCCTACGATTGGATTGCCAAGAATCTCTATTGGCTGGACAGCAAACTGAACACAATTGAGGTGTCCGCCGAGAATGGATCCAATCGCTTGGTGCTTGTCCGCGAGAATATAACACAGCCGCGTGGCATGTGCATTGATCCGAGTCCCGAGGCACGCTTCATATTCTGGACAGATTGGGGTGAGAATCCGCGCGTCGAAAGGATCGGCATGGATGGCACCATGCGTAAGACCATCATCAATACGAAGATCTACTGGCCCAATGGCCTGACACTGGATATTGCAACGAAGCGCGTCTACTTTGCCGACTCCAAGCTGGACTTTATTGACTTCTGCTACTACAATGGAACTGGGCGTCAGCAGGTGCTGGCCAGCAGTCATTATCTGTTGCATCCGCACTCGCTGTCCCTATTCGAGGACACACTGTACTGGACAGATCGTCAGCTGAACCGAGTGCTGTCGGCAAATAAGTTCCGTGGCAAGAACCAGACCGTCGTCTCCCATCTAATTAGCCAGCCGCTGTCGATACACGTGCATCACGCCTCGCTGCAGCCGATGTATCCGAATCCGTGTGCCCAGGCCCGCTGTCAGCATCTGTGCCTGCTCAGTCCGAGTGCCAGCGAGGGCTACACCTGCAAATGCAAGCCAGGCTATCGACTGCTCAGCGAGGGTCGGTGTATCGAGGAGGAGAATCCCTATCTGATGGTTGTTAAGGGCACACAAATTGTTGATTTACCGCTGAATGGCGGCGATGCCAGAGCCGGTTCCTTGGCGCCCGTTATTGGCATTGAGAGCAGCACTGGCCTGGACTTTGACCGCAAAGGGGAGACTTTGTATTGGGTGCAGGGACGTGAGGACGATGACGAGAACTGCACCATATATACGACACCCTACGGCGGCGGCAATAAAACACTCTTCCTGGACATCGATACGGGCATTGTGGGAGCACCGTATACCATTGCATTCGATTGGCTCGGCCGCAATCTGTACATTGGCAATCGGGTGGCCAGCAACATTGAGGCTGTCCGTGTGGATGGCAAGCAAAAGTATCGCACTGTCATCCTGGCGAACGATGGCAGCGAGAACTCAGTGTCCAAGCCGAAGCAACTGGTGCTAGATCCAAGCGATGGTAAACTGTTCTGGATTGATGAGGGTGTGCTCGAGGTGCCGGTGAAAATTGCACGGGTCGATATGAATGGGCAGGATGCGCGTGTATTGCGCAAGGATCTCAAACATCCGGAGAGCATTGCCCTCGACATTGAGAAGAAGATGATTTACTACAGCACCAGCCACTCGGCATCGATCTGTTCGATGGACTACAATGGTGATGATCACACGATCATACTCAATGAGGACCAGGCCATATCGCGTCCACGTAGCCTGGGCATCCTAGACCATCGCCTCTACTACCTGGACCCGGTGTACGAGAAAATTGTGCGCGTTGATTTGCCGCGTGGTGATAATCCCAAGACAATTGTCGACAACGAGCCGGATTTGCGCAGCATGATGATCTACAAGAAGCGGGCACTCATGCAGCATCCATGCCAGACGGGCAACGGCGGTTGCAAGCAGCTCTGCATACCGGGAGCTGGTGCATCGCGGACATGCACATGCGGCATTGGCTACCACAAGGAGAACGAGATCAATTGTGTGGCATACAAAACATTTGCCGTCGTCTCCCAACTGGACATGATACGGGGCTACAGTCTAACCGATAGCTCGGAAGCAATGGTGCCCATCAGCGGACAGGGTCATCACATACTGCATGTGGATGTTATGTTCCGGGATCAGTGGATCTATTGGGCGGAATTCAATCGCGGCTACTGGAACGGCATCTTCCGCGCACGGCCCAACGGCACAGATGTGCAGCATGTGGTCAAGGATGGCATCGGTAGCAATGGCATACGTGGCCTGACCATTGACTGGGTTGCCGGCAACATGTACTTCACGAACGTCTATCCGCATGAGAACTATGTGGAGGTCTGCTGGCTGGATGGCAGCAATCGCAAGGTGCTCGTCAAGACGACCAACGATGCGCCGCGTGAGTTGGCCGTTAATCCGATCAAGCGACTCCTCTACTGGATCGACTACGGTCAGCATCCGCGTATTGGCAAGGCGATGCTCGATGGCAGCAAATGGCAGCCGCTGGTCACATCGGGCATCTCGTTGCCCCGTGATCTGACCATCGATATGCAAACGCACGATGTGTTTTGGGTTGACTCCAAGCTGGACACCATACAGAAGATCTCGTACAATGGCGTCAACCGCAAGGTGATCCGACGTGATCTGCCCAATCCGATGGGCATTGCCATTTTCCGCAACGATGTCTACTGGGTGGATCGCAATCTGATGACCGTGTTCAAGGCATCCAAGCTGTTTGGCAACGACACCGAAGTCACTCGAGTGCGCACCAATCTGGAAAAGTTGCGCGACATTGCCATCTATGACATTAACAATCAGCCGGCCGATGATAATAATCCCTGCGCTCAACTGGGCAACGGCGGCTGCGATCAGCTCTGCTTCAGTTTCCCACCCGAACCCTCAACGTCGAAGAACTATCGCTGCGATTGCGCGACGGGAAAACTGGGTGCCGATAATCACACATGTGAGACGGTCAATGAGTATTTGGTGTTCGCAACCCGTACGGAGATTCGAGCTGTCAATTTGGATCCACATTCAACGGAGGTGCCATTCACGCCACTTTCAAATCTGACCAATGTGGTCGGTGTGGACTTTGATTTCGCCGACAATCGCATGTTGTACACCCAGATCCGGCCATGGGCGAAAATTGCCTACACGCAGGCGAACAAGCCAAGCCACACCGATATCACTGTGGTGCTCAACAAGGGCATCAATCCGGAGGGCATTGCGTACGATTGGACACATAACAAGATCTATTGGACGGATAGCTCGAATAACTCGATCTATGCGATGAATCTACTTGGCACAGAGCTGGTGATGATTGCACGGGTCGAACGACCACGCGCCATTGTCCTTGATCCATGCAATGGCACACTGTTCTTTACGGATTGGGGTCGCTTTGGTACCTCCGGCAAGATATTCCGCACAACGATGGCCGGCTCGTTGAAGCGGGCCATTGTCGATAAGGAGCTGTCACAGCCGAGTGGTCTGGCCATTGACTATGACGAACGGAAGCTTTACTGGACGGATGCGGTGCGCGAGAAGATCGAACGCGCCGACTTGGATGGTCGCAATCGGGAACTGCTTGTTGCGGCAACCATTTATCCGTTTGCGATAACCGTGTTCCGCAACTACATCTACTGGACGGATGTCCAGCTGCGTGGCGTCTATCGGGCCGAGAAGCATACGGGCGCCAATATGGTGGAGATGGTAAAGAGATTGGAGGACTCGCCACGTGATATACGCATCTTCAGCGCCGATCGCCAAAAGTGCAATGTGAATCCGTGTCGGATCAACAATGGCGGATGTGCCCAAAGCTGCCATCCGGCGCCGAACGGCAAAGCCGAATGCAAATGCGATGAGAACTCCAAGGTGGTCAATGAGGGACGGATGTGTGCGCCACGAAATAATACGTGCGAGTCGAGCAAGTTCTATTGCCAGAATGGCAAGTGCATATCCAGAATGTGGTCCTGCGATGGTGACGACGATTGCGGCGATAATTCCGATGAGGATCTCAACTATTGTGCCTATCATTCGTGCTCGCCAAATGAGTTCCGCTGCAATAACAATCGCTGCATCTTCAAGTCATGGAAATGCGATCACGAGAACGACTGCAAGGATGGCTCCGATGAGCTCGACTGCAGCTATCCACCATGCGTCGATGGGGAGTTCACCTGTGCAAATGGACGCTGTATTCCGCAGGCGCAGGTCTGCAACGGTGTCAACGATTGCAAGGACAATGCCACATCGGATGAGACGCACGAGCGCTGCCCCATGAACACGACATGTCCGCCCAACCATCTCAAGTGCGAGAAGACTAACATCTGCGTCGAACCCTATTGGCTGTGCGATGGCGATAACGATTGCGGCGATAACTCTGATGAGGATCCGCTGCACTGTGGTCAGCGGACGTGCCCAACGAACAGCTTCCGCTGCCCGAATCATCGCTGCATTCCGGCCACCTGGTATTGCGATGGCGACGATGATTGCGGCGATGGCGCCGACGAGCCGCCAGATTACTGCAAATCCGAGGGACGCACCTGCTTTGGCGATCTGTTCACCTGCGACAATGGCAACTGCATTCCGCGCATCTACATCTGTGATGGCGACAACGATTGCCTGGACAACAGCGACGAGGACAACCGACATCAGTGCAGTGAGTATAACAGTATGTCATAACCAAAATCGATTTTAATCGATATCATTGCTTTGCACAGACGATCGGAAATGTGACGAGGAGACAGAGTTTACGTGCGTGGAGAACAAGTCGTGGCAGCGTGCCCAGTGCATACCCAAAAAGTGGATATGCGATGGGGATCCGGATTGTGTTGATGGCGCCGATGAGAATACAACGCTCCACAATTGCGCCACCCAACAGCCATGCGGTGAGGATATGTTCACCTGCGGCAACGGTCGCTGCATCAACAAGGTTAGTTCTCCAAATCCAATCATTGAAAGCATTAAATCTAATCATGTTTTGTATCAGGGCTGGATTTGTGACCATGACAATGATTGCGGCGATGGCACCGATGAGGGCAAGTTCTGCAATTCCAAATACAAGACGTGCTCCACAATGGAGTTCACCTGCCAGAACTTCAAGTGTATCCGCAATCAGTATCGATGCGATGGCGAAGACGATTGCGGCGATCATTCCGACGAGGTCAACTGCAAAAAGGAGAATGTCACCTGTGCCCAAGGGCAATTTGCGTGCACCAATGGGCAATGCATCGATTACAGTTTGGTCTGCAACAAGGTGGCCGACTGCACAGATGAATCCGATGAGCCCGCCCACTGCAATGTGGATGAGTGCGCCAAGGTTGAGATCAATCAGTGTGGCCACAAGTGCGTGGACACCCTAACCAGCTACTATTGTGACTGCAACGAGGGCTACAAGTAAGTAGCGATGCCCCTATTCCCATTTATAGTAGGTGCATTGACTAAGTGATTGACTGACTGATAGGATTAGGTGCATTGACTGAGTGATTGAATTGGGTTGATTGACTGACTGATGGGATTAGGGAACAGCCAGAGTAGATAAAGTGGGTTAACTTACTTAAACCTAAGCTTCCAATTGGAATCTTATAGAAATCCCAATCTGATTGACTGACTGATGGGATTAGGGAACAGCCAGAGTAGTCGCAGTAGAGCCACTTACTTAATCCTACGTATCCAATTGAAATTTTATAGGAATCACATTTTGATTGACTGACTGATGGGATTAGGGAACAGCCAGAGTAGTCGAACTGGGGCCACTTACTTAATCCTAAGTTTCCAATTGGAATCCTTATATAAATCACATTCTGATTGACTGACTGATGGGATTAGGGAACAGCCAGCTCAGTCGAAGTGGGGCCACTTACTTAATCCTACGTTTCCAATTGGAATCCTTATATAAATCTCATTCTCATTTTCGCTACCAGGCTCTTGGCCGATGGCAAAGCATGCGCGGATGTGGATGAATGCTTGGAGCAGCCGGGTGCCTGTTCGCAGCACTGCTCGAACACGCCGGGCAGCTTCTACTGCAAATGCGACGAGACCTACTATGAGCGACAGAACGATGAGCACACGTGCAAGCGGAAGGATAACATTCCGCCCTGGCTGTTCTTCACCAACAAGTACTATGTGCGCAACATGTCCGTCGATGGCCATCAATATAACCTAATGCATCAGGATCTGATGAATGTGGTGGCCCTTGACTTTGATATGCAGGAGCAGTATATGTACTTCTGTGATGTGACTGCCAAGACGATATTCCGTGCCAAATACTCGGATGCCAGCGCTGATCTGCCACCGGAACGTGAGGCTGTCATCCGGCATGATTCGCATGGCTTGGAGGGCATCGCAATTGATTGGGTCGGTCGCAAACTCTATTGGCTGGACAGGCACTCAAAGAATCTGGATGTTTCCGAACTGGATGGCACCAAGCGGAAAACACTGCGCAGCGGTGTCGTTGATCCCCGTGCCATTGTTGTGCATCCGGGCATTGGTTACTTGTACTTCACATCCTGGCATCTGCAGGCCTACATCGCCAAAATGGGCATGGATGGTTCGAACTTTACGCGCATTCTTAACTGGAATGACGGGATCGCCTGGCCAAATGCTCTAACCATTGACTATTTTACGGATCGCATTTATTGGGCCGATGCACATTTGGATTACATTGCATACACGGATCTGGAGGGACGTCATCGTCACATTGTCCTGTCTGGGAACAGTGTGCCGCATGTGTTTGCTTTGAGCCTGTTCGATGACTTCATCTACTGGAGCGATTGGAATCTCAAGGCAATTGTGCGCGCCAATAAGTTCCATGGTGCCAACTATACGGTGCTCCGAAATACAACACATCGTCCATATGATGTGCACATCAATCATCCGCTACGGCAATTGCCCTACCCGAATCCATGTGGCACGAATAACGGCGGTTGTTCGCATCTCTGCCTGATTGCACCGCCGCCAGAGTCGACATATTTGAACATTGAGGGCTACATTGAGGAGGGTGCACCGATCTTCAAGTGCGCCTGTCCCAACCAGTTTTATTTGGCGCGCGACTCCAAGACGTGCATAGCCAACTGCACCGCCGGGCAGCATTTGTGCGGCGGCAGCGATGAGAAGTGCATACCCTGGTTCTGGAAATGTGACGGCGAGAAGGATTGCAAGGATGGCTCTGATGAGCCGAGCACCTGTACACCGAGGCACTGTCGCGCCGGCACCTTCCAGTGCAAGAACACCAACTGTACACCATCCGCCACGATCTGTGATGGCGTCGACGATTGCGGCGATGGCAGCGATGAGCAGAACTGCGAACTCTCCTGTCCCCTCTCCGACTTCAAGTGCAAGACGAGTGGACGCTGCATCCTCGACAGCTGGCGTTGCGATGGCGATGCCGATTGTAAGGATGGCAGCGACGAGGATCCCCTTGTCTGTCGTAAGTACTGATTCCACTTATCCAATTCCCTAAATCTTTTTTTATGCAAAAATTCAGAAATATTTATTATTTTTATATATGATAAAAAGATTTTCAATAACATAAAACTTTAAAATAAATTAAAAGAATTGAAATTCTTAAATAAAATGCAATGATAAAATTCAATAATTAAATAATGAATATAAATTTAAAACTTTGAAAACTTAATTGAGCATAAAAATATAATTTGGAAAACAGAATTGGTTTTTCAATAAAATAAAATTTGCAGATTTACAAATTATGTGGAAAAATGCAAAAATCATAAATTTATAAAATAGTATTTTGAAATACTTAATTTAATACTTAATTAACTGAGAACTTAATATAATTAAAAAACTTTTGGAAAAACAAAATTCAATTTGCAGATTTACAAATTATTTGGAAAAATGCAAAAACCAGAAATTTCAAAATACTTAATTTAATACTTAATTAACTAAGAAATTAAAATAATTGAACATAATTTGGAAAAACAAAATTGGATTTTCGATAAAAATTAAATTTGCAGATTAACAAATTATTTGGGAAAAATGCAAAAATCATTAAATGTTTTTCAGGTTGTTTTAAAAATTACAAAATATTAAAATTGTTTTTTCCGTTGTAGACAAACGCAGCTGCGATCCGGACACAGAGTTCTCGTGCAAGAATGGACGCTGCATTCCACAGCTGTGGATGTGCGACTTTGACAATGATTGTGGCGACGATTCGGATGAGCCGGCTTACATGTGCCGGCAGAGGAACTGCACCACCGGCTGGCAGCGCTGTCCGGGCCAATCGAACTATCGCTGCATACCCAAGTGGCTGTTCTGCGATGGCAAGGACGATTGCCGGGACAACAGCGACGAGCTGCCAGAGAATTGCCCCAAGTGCTCCTCCGATACGGACTTCAAGTGCGGCAACAATCGTTGCATACCAAAGTAAATATGACTAAAAATATCAAGTTGAAAATTGTGCTTAATATGTTGCCTCTCCTCTGCCTCCCCTCCTCCATGCGCACAGGCAATGGATGTGCGACTTTGCGGATGATTGTGGCGATGCGAGCGATGAGAATGATGCAATCTGCAAGGGTCGGTATAGGGAGTGCTCCGAATCGGAGTTTAGATGCGGCAACGGCAAATGCATCTCATCCCGCTGGCAATGCGATCACGAGGATGACTGCGGCGACAACTCGGATGAGATGAACTGCGAGGGATATCAGTGCAAGAATGGCACATTCCAATGCACCTCGGGCCACTGCATCGCCAGCTATTTCCGCTGTGATGGCGATCGCGATTGTCGCGACATGTCCGATGAGGTTGGCTGTCCACCGCGTTTCCCCGGCGGCCGCTTCTGTCCCGAATCCCGATTCCAGTGCACCAACAATCTGTGCGTCTCGTTGACGGATCTATGCGATGGCACCGATGACTGCGGCGATGGCAGCGACGAGGATCCCAAGGTCTGCAGCGATTTCAATTGTGACACCCTGCGGCGCTTCCAATGCGCCAATCATCGTTGCGTTGCCCGTTATCAGATCTGTGACGGCATCGACAATTGCGGCGATGGCAGCGACGAGAACAACATGACACTCTGTGCCAGCAAACAGAAGCCCTGCGATCTCTATACCCAATATCAGTGCGCCAACAAGCATTGCATCGAACGTGCCCAGGTCTGTGATTTCTCCGATGATTGTGGCGATGCTAGCGATGAGCTGGGCTGCCATCATACGAGCAGCTGCTCGGAACAGAATCGCGGCGGCTGTCAGCATCATTGTCACAATCTAACCGATGGCGGCTACATATGCACCTGCTATCCGGGCTACATCATTGCGCCGGACAACAAGAAGCGCTGCGCCGACGTCGATGAGTGTGCAACAAGGCAGCACACGTGCTCGCATCAGTGCCACAACATGAATGGCACATATTCGTGCAGCTGCCGCGACGGTTTCCATCTATCCGATGGCAGCAGTGGCGTCTGCAAGGCCGAAAAGGAGGATGTCATTCTGGTGTTCGCCAATGGGCCAGAGATACGCGGCCTTGATCTGCAGAAGCGGGAGGAGTTCGATGTGATTGCGGCGGAGAGACGCATCGAGGCGCTCGACTATGATGCACAAGAGCAGATTGTGTTCTGGGCGGATAGCTATGAAAAGACAATTAAGCGCTCCTACATGGTGAACGCGGCAGATGGCCAGGCAAAGATCGGTTACGCTCAGGATCTCAATATGAAGGGTGGCTCAAAGCCGACGGCCGTTGCCGTTGATTGGCTCGCCTCGAATCTCTACTGGACGGAGGTGGATCGCACTGGTTCGAAGCCGCGTGGTCGCGTCATGGTGGCCAAAACGGATGGACGCTATCGCAGATCGATTGTGAATGCGGGGCTGGAGGTGCCGACGTCTATAGCGGTGAATCCACAGCTGGGACGCATCTATTGGGCCGACGCTGGATCTGCGCCCAAAATCGAAGTCTCCTGGATGGATGGCTCCAAGCGGCGTCCGCTGATTACAGAGCAAATCCGTCATCCCGCTGGCCTTACCATTGACTACGCACAGGACCACATCATCTATTGGGTGGATACCAAGCTTAATGCCATCGAATCGATGCGTGCCGATGGCTCACGACGCAAGGCGATCGTTAAGGGTGACCAACTGCGTCATCCCGTCTCCCTCGATCTGTTCGAATCCAATATGTTCTGGGTGACACGCGACACGGGCGAACTGCTGCGCCAGGATAAGTTCGGACGCGGCGTTCAGGTGGTGGTGCATCGCAACCTCGTCAATCCGTCCGGCCTGAAGGTCTACCACGAGAAGCGCTACAATACCTCGCTGCGGAATCCGTGCTACCAGTCGAGCTGCTCGCATCTGTGTCTCCTGGTGCCCGGCGGACATCGTTGCGCCTGTCCAGATACATCCGGTCCGTTGCCCTCGCATCGCAGCACCGCCGAGGTCATCTGCGATGCTGCAGCGGAACGACCACGTCCCTCCCCACGCATCTGTCCCTGCCAGAACACCGGCCTCTGCAAGGAGGATGATCGCGGCGAGCTGATCTGCGAATGCCCGGCCGACTTCAACGGTGACCACTGCGAGCGCAGCACAACGGGCGCCTTCGGTCATGGCGGCGCCAATGTCACCGCTGTCGTCGTGCCCATCATGGTCATACTCCTGGTCATGATGGCCGCCGCCGGCGCCTGGTATGTCATCCGCAAGCGTCCATTGTAAGTACACCCAAAAAAGATTTGAGATCAATGTAAAAACCCATTTTGAAATACTGATTATCTGTGTGATCTTTGCAGCGGCAAACTGGCGCGTGGCATGCCAGCAATGACGTCATCCCAGAGCGTCACCTTCCGGCACGGCTCGAATGTGGAGTTCAGCGAGAGCGGCTTCCCGGGCGCCTCAGCACCCGGCGGCAACGACATGGCGCCCATCGAGGGCTACAACCTGCAGACGGTGAATGCGAACAAGGCTCGCGACTTTGCCAATCCCATGTACGATGCTGTGCAATCGGGCACCAACACCGATCCGGGCATGAGCAATGGCTCAGGTAAGCACCAAGTGGACAAAAGTCGAACGAAACCGACTGCCAATAAGTCTGCACATCTGGCACCAGGTGCCACCAAACAGGGTGGCTGTAGCCAACAAATACCGATCTTTGCAGGAAGTTCCTAGTGATATATCTATGAGGATTATCGATTTACTATCCTAAATTTTTACCTTTGATATCAGAATATGGAATATATATATATATATATATATATATATATATATAAAATGTGTCAAATATGTGAATTTATCGATTTACGTTAATCGATCTTATCCATTTCCTATTATATATCTTGTCAGATTCAAGTGGCAAAATATAAAATCTTATTATTATAGTAATAATTTTTTTTTTATTCAAATAATGGCCATAACCGTATAAACAGTTTACATGCCTTTTAAATTAATGGCTTAAATTGAATTTAATCAGTTTTGATGCGTATACAAAAAAAAAGTATTTTGAATGTTTAGATAAAATAGTCATTAATTTATTTAATTTTTTTATATACAAAAATATATCTAAACTCTTCATTCTATCTCTTTCTCCCTCTCTTTTGCTCTGTTGCTTTTTGCGTGTGGTTAGGCATCTATGATGTGCCACAGGAACCGTCCAAGTCAAAGGGTCAAAGTCATTCTGGTTCCTTTACGGAGCCCGCCTCGGCCATAATAGCGCCCAGCAGCATTACGCACAAGTCATCGCCGCAGTTGCAGCTGCGCAACAGGGAGCTGGACCCATCGGCCGATACCGGCAAGGATACACAGTATCTGGTCGAGGAGGATAAGTCAGAGTGCTGATATCAAGCTTATCAAGCAGCGGTATCCCGATCGCTCAACTGTCGACGTCAGCAGCGATCGAAGACACGCCCAAATAGTTATCCGCTGCACACATAGCATCGACTCATCCAACAGCAGCAACAACACAAGCAACAAGAACAACAAGAGCAACAACCACAACAACAGCAACAACAACAACAACACAGCAAGCATCACAAATCGTGGCATGCAACAAGCAGCGAGGGCAACACAAGACAAACCACTAAAGTCTAAAGTTTATACATATATATATATATATATATATATATATATATATACCCTCGCTGAAACCACACACCCCCTCACACTTTTACCCTACCCCCCCGCATACACATATCCTTGGAGACGATTGATGGGGACTAATGGAAGCGCCCCGATAAGCTAACGAAGAAAACAAAACAAAACAAAAAAACAAGAACAAAAACAAAAACAAAAAAAAAACAACTGTTGCAATTATTATTATATAAATCTATATATAAATTTATATATGTATACACTATATACCATACTATATACTAAATACACATACATTTGCATAATTATGCAAACTAAGTTAGGCGGCGCCAACTCGGTTCTAAGCTGAAGCGCCCCCAAGACGAGCGCCTTTTGAAAAGCCAGCGAATCTCTAAATGAAAGCGCCACAAAAAACATTTTCGAGTCCAATTTTTGAGGCGCACATTCGACACACACCCACACACACACACAAACACCCTAACACAGCAACAAAAAACAAAAAAGAAAACTTTGTAAAGCCAAAATGTTTTTTTTTTTTTTTAAAAGCCATTTTTGCGCCTGACTGCAAAAACAGAAGAAAAAAAAAAAAGAAAAAAACAAAAACAAAAAATGAATATGAATTGTAAAAAAAAAGCATAGAGTATATTTTTCTGAACGCTAAATGACAATATTAACTATATACTTATGTATCTAAATGTCTATGTATACAAAAAAAGGCAAAAAAAAAAGAAAAAACCAACGCGACGATATCATTATACTATGTATGTATTTGTATTTGTTTAAACTTTCAAAAAGACAGACATCATTTATAAGCTAAGCGTTTTTTTTTTAGCGCAATAAAATAATTAAAAAAAACAATCCAAAATGAAAATTGAAACAAAAACTAAACCACAAAAACAACAGCAACAAATTTAAAAACAATTTAAGCGGAATTTCTATATTTTTTCTAAGAAATACAACAACAAAAACTACGGAAAAAAAACAGAAATTAAAACTAAACACAAGCTTAATAACAGAAAAAAAAGAACCTGAACAAATTAAAATAAATGTGAAAAAATGTGGAAAGTCGTAGGAAGAAAGAGACAAAAAAAAAACACTTTTGTGCTTACAAGTTTAAACAAATGAGACGTATGTAGTTTAAAGCGTTTAATATAATTATTTATTTTTTATTACACACATTCAATTTTAAAGTAATTTTTGTCTGTGCTACATAATTTTGCATTTCTCTGTGGTTAAGTTTTACAATATGCGTTAATTTTCCAAGACATTCCATAGTGCATGAGCCATGTTCTCAAGTTTGTCAGCCGTTTTTTTTTTTTTTTTTCAAATTTTGGAATTTAAATTTACTTATTATTATTATTATATGCACACATGTATGTGTACTATTACATATAAATATATATATATATATATATCCCTATGTGTATATATATATACGTATGTATTTGCTTTGTTTGTAAAACAAAAGCGAAGCTTTGTTTGTGTGTGTAATTAACATGTAACATTTTTTTATATATTATAAACTAATGTTTTAATCTTTTTATTGATTCTGTCGATTGTTTTTTTTTTTTTTGGTCATCGAAAGTTTTGTGACTCTTGCAAATCTGTGCTTCCTTTCAGTTAAGCGTGTTTTTAGCATAAATTTTAGTGAAAGATGAACTAAATACGATCGTTCGACATGTTCGACGTATTCCAACCAACCAAGTTGACGGCATCCAGCCTAGAACACAACCTGGCTGGCAACCTTACATCTATATAAATAAATGTCTATACATATATACATATATATATATATATATATATATATATATATACTACGATGATAATGTGAAAAAAAAATTGTGGAGAGAGTTAATGTATGTATATTTAATGTCAAGTGAATGAAAAACTATTTGTTGAAAGAAAATAATTTTTTTTTATTATACAAAATGAAAAACTAAAGAAAAAACATAAAATAAAAAATAATAAAAGCAAAATGTAAAAAAAAAAAAACAAAAAAGAAACCAGCGAATCTTTTGTTCAGCATAAACATAAACCTTTTCAGATTTATTTTTATTGTTTGTGCAAATAAATAAATTTATATATATGTGTTGGTGTTTGTGTGTGTGTTTGTTTGTGTTTGTGTGTGTGTGTGTGTGTATGTGTGTGTGTGTGTGTATGTGTGTGCGTGTGCATGCTTGTGTGTGCGTGTTTATGTATGTATTCTTATTATATGTATTTAGACTTTTGCTTATAATTACTTATGCTTAGACCTTTAGGAGAATTGCTAAAGCCTTGGTGAGGCAGATGATTATCGTCGTTCTTATAAAAAAATTAGCTTAGTTCTTAAAAAAAAAAATATATTTATTTATTATTTATATATGCAAATCGATACGCACCCACACACACACACACTCACAGTCGCTTAGATGATGATGATAGACGTGGTGTGAATATGGCTAATCGCTCGTCTTTAAGCGCTTCACCGGCCCGTCGCTGCCCTGCGAATTGGAGTCCTCTGAGAAGGGCATGCTTGACACAAAGTCAGCACCTTGACTGTCGCTAACGACAGAGAAACCTGCCAGCCAAAGAGAGAAAAGAGGCTCAACATTTGTTGACTAGGATTGAGAGTAACACTCTGAGATCAAGACTCACATGTATTGGAATCGTCGGCAGTGAGGCCGGCATAGCTGGGCGTTATCTGGGGCGGAGTGGGCGTGCCCTTTTGGGAGTTCTCCTTGTCGCTAATCTTGTTGCTTAGCTGTAGCTGCTTTGACTTCTTCTCGCTATTCGAGGAGATCGGCACCCATTTGTAAATCTTCATTGTCGTGTCGCTGATGGTCACCCACTTTTTCTCCCAGTGTCGCACCTTGTCCACGGCCTGCATAACACGCTTGATGTCATCCTTGGCCCGGCTTCGTGTCTCGGCGCGCACACTACGTGACATTTCCCTTATATATAAATATATATATATATAATTATATATATATATATCACAATGTGCCGATGGCGTCTGCAAGGCGGCTAAAACTGGCAATGCGGTCGACGGTTTGAAGGTGCGTCACTGTAACTAGTTGTTTGAGCTACTGCTTCTCCTGATGTGTTGAGTTGTGTTGCGATGAGTTATGTTGTGCGTTAAGCCTCTGTGTCGAGTAATTTGTTTTGGGTAAACGCTTTTATTTTATCGCAAATTCTAATCAAAGCGAGAAGCGAAAATACATTTGTTGGGCAGTGTTGAGAAGTGTTGAATAGTTGATATCGGTTAATCGATGTTTCGATATATTTGAATGGAAATTACCTTTCCTTTACTGGATACATTTGGATATACATCCCTTTCAATCAATTTAAAGTTAAATTACGTTCAGAATATCCAATCCAAAGTTTTCATCCGGTTAGCATAGCGTCTGTTAGCACACCACATCTTTGATATTGATAGAAGATAGTTAAAGTTGATGGAGCATGCTTCTATGTCTATATGCTTCTAACGTAAAGAAAAAAAAATTAAATTTTACGTAATGATAAAAAGAAAACATAAATTTGAATACCAATTAAAATAATGCAAATCAGTAGCATCTGTACAAATGAGAATCAAACATCATTTGCAGAGCAAAAGCAACCAGCTTCTGTACATCTGCAGCATCGATTAGCACGATTTTTTTTCTATTTTCATATAGCAGATTATTAAATTTAAGCAAAAAGATTTCGAATGCGATAAGAAAAACAAACATTAGTAATACTATATGCGCAATAAATAAAATATTAAACAATGTATATATGTACAGTTATATATAAGATTTATTACGTTTATATGCAGTATCGATACTCTTACTTCTACCCTTATTTTCGTGTCAGCACACGACTCTAACGTCTCAAATAATATTTTAATCGATATTTGTTCATTTCAAATTTTTTTATTAATTATTATTTGGATGTTACCATCTTCCTCAATTCGTATTTAGCTTATCTTTTAAAATATGTCCTTTTTATTTGGGAACACCTTTATGTCAATATCACGCTGAACTTCCAATAATCCAAGTAATATCGAATCTCGGGTCACAGTGTTGTCAAATCTTAAAATTATCGATAGGTATTACAGTTCAAATGAACT
The DNA here is from genome assembly GCA_035042125.1 of Drosophila longiperda. Taxonomy (NCBI): domain Eukaryota; kingdom Metazoa; phylum Arthropoda; class Insecta; order Diptera; family Drosophilidae; genus Drosophila; species Drosophila longiperda. Next base: position 2,339,111 of record JAWNLV010000113.1, read on the forward strand.
CTGCTAAATTGTATTGAGCAGCTCATGTCTTAACATTGCGTTTACAGAAACAAAAGTTTTTCGACAATCGACGGGCGAGGAAATTATGCGCAGCGCGGTGTTGTGCTTATTTTTTTTATTTATTTTTACGTAAATACATCCATACTCATATATACCAAAAAGTGCGTGAATGCCATGAAATGCAAATGTAAAGTGAATTCGTCGATTTAAGTGATGTCTTTGGATGCGGCTCTGCCTTCTGCTTTGGCTTTCGATTGAAAGTTGACGGCAGACGAAATTGCAGGCAACGCCATCACCAACGTTGCTCGTTAAGGAAGGGAAGGAGAGGAGTGGAGTGGTGGGGTAAGAGTGAACGAAAGATAGTCGAGAAGCGAAACGACGGGTTCGAGGAGGAATAAAGCAAAAAAAAAAAATTGCAGGCAACAACAACAACGTGAGTGCGTGTGTGTAAAAAAAGAAAAAAAAGCATTAAAAAGTCAGAAAAAGAAGAAGCAGCAGCAGCGACTCTGGGAAAAAAGAAGCAAACGACGAATGTAAAGAAAAAGAGCGCAAGGTGGGAAGCAAGAATAACAGAAGAAAGGAGACTTACAACAGGCAGAAAAAACAAAACAGCAAAAAATAAAATTAAAAAAAAAAACAGAAGTACGACAAAAGGGAAGACTGCAACAGCCGCGACAACAACAGCAGCAGCAACGACAGCAGCAGTAACAACAACAAAAACAAACTGTTAGCAAACAGCAAGAGCAAAAAACAATTCAAATAGTTTTCATTTGGATAAAGCGAAAATCGCATTGTTGTCTGTGCGTGTGTGTGTGCCTCAATCTCTGCCTGGGTGTGCGTGTCCGTGTGCGTGGGTAGCTGTGTGTCTGTGTGTGTGACGATATGTTTTTATAACATCACCTACATAATTCGCAGCAAGCAGCAGTAGCAACAACACAGCGAGAAGAAGCTGGAGCTGGAAAATCAACTTGTGGAAAAAACAAAAGCAACAACAACAAACGCTCCCTCGATCAAATTTCTTGCGTCTCCTCGCCGTCTCTTATGTTGTTTTCTATCTCTGTCGCACTTGCAGTTGCACACGATCCGGCATCACTAGCTCATCGTTATCGTCATCGTCACCGTTATCATTATCGAGATATCGACTATTGCAATCATCATCATAAACAACAACAACAAAGCGGAGACGCCAACTGACGTCGTCGTATCATCTGCAGTAAACACAACAACAAAAAAACAACAACAACACAATGCCCAAATGTGATGTGAAAACCCGTTACATTCCGGCGACTTTCGCGTGGATTGTGCTACTATTGACCACATTTCTCTTCTTTTTCTATCCGTAAGTATTTACAATTTTTTGCCATACATGTATTAATGTCTGTCTGACCTGGGATATATGTATACAAGTGTGCATACCCTATGGAACTCCTCAAAAAGGATGTTGCATTTTTAGAATTTAGTGTGTAACGCATCGAGGGAAAGACAACATTTATAAATTTGTACATATTATATTTCATTATCTTTAATTTTAATTGTCAGATTTTATTATAATATTTTATATATGAAAATAATATCTGTATTACTGCAAAGGGTATCTGGTCGGCAGTGTCAGCGGTTTTTTTGTTCCTCGTCATATGTCATCATTCGTCAGTCAGTCGGTCGCTTTCGTTGTTTACTTTGTTACTCATTTTCGTAGATTTTAACGGAGCTGCCTCAGGACATTTATTGCCCACATAACGTTTCTACTACCCTTTTACCCCTTTTGAAATAGTGTTGCTTTCTTCGGGCAAATAATGAAATTAACCTGGGGATATTAATATGTCAGGGGCCAAGGCAAGACAAACAATAATGCATAATTGCATAATTAAAGCTGACGTCACAAGGTAGGAGGGAAATAAAAGCTAAAGAATTACATTAAATTACAAATGCAATAGAACAAACTATGAGTGAAGAGTGGTGAAGTGTGGTGAGGGTTAAGTAAGTAACAAAGGAAGTAACTGTCATGAGGACGCATGATGGTTACCCTAACCTTCCAATTGGTCTTTTTTCTTTGCTCTCAGTTCTTGTCAGTGTCTTGTTGTTTATTATTAAATGAATCAGCCAAGCTTTTTTGGCGTCTGTCTGTCTATCTGTATTGCCACACAGTTCGTAGACTTGTAAGACCAGAGCGAGACAATACTTTACAAAATATGTTTTTTATATTAATTTTTTTAATTTGAATATAATAAAAAATGAAGTATAATAAAAAATGAAGTATCATATGTTTCTAGTTTCTTCTGTTAACCTTCCGTTTATCAGTTTATTTTCGAAAGCTTTGAGGCTACCAGAAAGAAATAAATAAATGAAAAACATAAATAAACTTATCAAGTTCAAGATCTCAACTGAGAAATTCTAAGATTGATCAAGTTAACTCTAAAACAGGGAAACTAGTTTTTGACACTTCACAAGTCTTTCCAAATCTCAAATACATTTCTACGCTTCTTGAATATGCCACTTAAAACTTGGCGTTTTCCTCATACAATATGCTATTTTTACAGTTATTCGAATATTTGTATTTGAAGTGTTCTTTTTTACCATTTATCACCATCCTCTCTTTGACTGCTTTACACGTGCTTTTGGTTGCTGCTTAAGGTGATGGAAGGGGAAGTGTCTGGCTCGAGAGGGGAGTTTCTAGTGTTGTACTAAATAACCTTAATGCCACAGGTTGTGTGTGTGTGTGTGCGTGACCTCTGTTCAAAGAAACACAAATAAGCCCACGATATGAATCAACCCTTCCCCCCCAATCACTCACGCACACACATTTATTCGGCAGAAACGGTGACGACGCGCCCCGAAAAATTGACGAAAATCAACAAAAACGAAACCGCAAAGCACGCGAATTGACGATAAAAGCGAAAAACAACAAGAACAATAAGAAGAAGAACAACAACAACGACGCCAGCAAATTTAACGATACAAATTTACGACTATATATATGTATATATGCATGTGTGTGTGCTGTGTGCCCGCATAGAAAATAAAGCTATGGTCAAACCACAAATTCAGCTGAAATTGAATTACAGCAAAGCGAAATTAGATTTGTGGTTAGTTCAAAACAAATCAATTATGCACATATTTAAAGTGAGTTCTTAGTTTAAACTAATTTATTCAGAGCTCGATGCAAAAAACATGATGTACAAAAAAAATGCGAGAATTCCAAAAATACATTTGTGTTTTACAAAATTTTCTTTTTCAATAATTGTAATTGAATGTTTTTGAATTATTTTCAAGAACACTCAAGAATAATTACACCAAAGTACATTTCCAAAAAAATTAAAGTATATATATAATTACCAATTCTGTATAATTTAATAGAAATATGATTGAAAGAAAAAAAAACATTTGTGTTCCCTTTTTTTTAATCAATTTAAACGAACAATTTGCAGTTGTCGATTAGAAAAACAATAAATAATATTTATAAGTATTTTTTTGTTGCTCATTTGTGCTTTTTGCTGGCCATTGCTTTGTACACAACATACACACACACACAAACAAATACACACAAAAACGGCTTGTTAGATTTGACGGCCAACGATAAAAAAAAAAAACACCGTTAGCAGCAATAAGAACAATTGAACTGCGTCACTTTCACGCCCGACAATGTTAACATAAAACAGCTCGCTCTCTGTCTCTGCCTCTTTCATTCTCCCCACTCCGCATCAACCACCACCCACTTACCTGCCCATCCCTTTCCGGTGGCTTTGTCACCAGGCAACAATTGAATTTTCACAAGCAAGTGTCGCGTTTTCCACCAGTTGCCCTGCATACACACATATACACACATACACACACACACACTGTGTCATTGTTTTATTTTGCTGTTATCTGTACGATTTGATTCCATTCCAAGTTGACCTCAACTCGATGCGTTGCAAGAAAAACAAACCTTATCGCCTTGAACCTGAATTTTCTGCCTGAATTATTAATTCGAATAATTTTTTGATTTTGTATTAAAATAAAAATATTTGCAAAATCGTTTTTGTATAAATTGTGGAATTTATTTCTATTTGTGAAAAATTATGCGAAATTTAGCAGAAAGCATAAGGCATATAAAACATGAAATTCGAATAAAGACAATTGCTTATTGCGATTTGTCATCGATTTAAGAACTTTTTGGCTACGGCTTTAGTTGTGATAAAATGCCAATTAGTACCACATATATGTATATACATACATATGTGAAATATATATACAAAATAGCTGAATTGTTCAGCTTTTAAAATTACACTTTTCAACTTCTGTACAAAAGTTAAATCTTATGAAAAGAATTCCATTTTATTTTCTTATATATCAACGTTAAAGCTCACAAATAACAATGAATTTTTGTGGCTGCCTGACAGTTGAGGTATTTTCGAGATTCCGGGGGAAAAACTCTTAAGATGTAATATGTATTTTTATTTGATGTTTGGTTTTGTTTGATGTCAGCTTAGTAGACAGGCAAATTAAATGGCCAGTAATCCAATTCAATGCAATTTGTATTTAATTAACTTGTCAAATTGAAATTAAAATTGCTTAGCAATTATTATATCAGAATATAGTTGGTGTATTTGTCGTGTTAAATTCTTGCAGTTAAGTGCTGTAATTAGTGTTGAAAGTATTTCAAGGATTTTATTTGATTATTGGATAAATTCTTATTCATTGCTGTTGTTGTGGTTGCTATTTATATTCTAATGGTTTTTATTTTATTATTGGTGTTCAAATTACTTACTGCTAATACCTAATGGTGTAGTGGCTCCTGTCTGTGTGTGTGTGTGTGTGTGTGTGTGTGTGTGTTTACTTTAAGTGCTCCAAGCCAAAACCATTTCGACTAATTATATTACGATAAACTTTGCGTCTGGCTTCAGTGAGCCGTGTGATGAGGAGTTTTGGTGGTGACAAAAAAGCGTAAACTAATTTAACATATGTAGTAAAAGCGCACTAAGAGAGAAAAAAAAAAAAAAAAAAAATTTCAATAAAATAAGTTATAAACCGTTGCAAAATCCATGTCAGAATTTAAAGTCACAAAACAGAAATCAAAATCATAAATTTAACTATATTTTCTGTAATCATGAAAATTCTTAATAGAATTCAGTTTTGGTAGAGATTTTCTCTGCGTGTATACGTATAAATATTTATTGTGTATATGAATCTTGTCCCGAGAAATAGGAACAAAAGAACAACTCCATAAATACCACTCCAACTTCTTGACCAGCTTGTTTGTAGTTGCAAATGAAGTTATGCTTTTGTCCTCATACCCTGGAAAAAAAATTCAACAAAATATCAGCCTATGAAATACTTTGTTTGGGCTTCCGTTTACGATATGTAATATATAAAAAGATTACAGGGTGTAAGTTAGTTGAGTTCTGCTCTTGCTCTCTTTTTCTCTCGCTCTCTCTCTCTCTCTCTCTCTGACGAGAATAAAGAACTTCCACCTGTTTGTATTCCTTATATTTATGGTGTATTTTATGACTATGCCAAGTTTCTAATTGAATTCCAAACTTGTAGCTGTCGTGTGTGTATTTGTGTGTGTGTGTGTGTGTGTTTTGTGTGTGTGTTTTGTGTGTGTGTTTTGTGTGTGTGTTTATGTGTGTGGCTTTTGTGTACACCTGTTCGCGTTCACCCACATGCATCACTTCAAGTTACAAAAATACAATAATGACAATATGAAGAATAGACAGCAGCTACAGATAATATACAGATTATATTTTCGATCAAACCAAACATTAACTTATTGTTGGGTTATACAAGAAGGCATACAAAAATCCGACATATGAACTTCTTAATTACAGAAAGAAAAACTTGTTTACTTAATAAATTATTGTTGTATGTTAATGCCAACATAAATTCAATATCTTGGTAAACAATAGTATGTCGATGGATTGTTGCTAAGTGAGCTTTATTTATACGTAGTTATTCGATACGATTTGTCAATATTTTTCTGATAAAAAGGCTGATTCAGTTAACTTCAGTTGTTCATATTATATATATAGTCTGGGTAGTTGAACAGTTAATACCATGATTCACAATGTCTGGAACTGCTTTAGAGAAATGCCTTAAATCATTCCAGCTCTTATCAATTCCGAATAAAAGCAAGAATAAAATCTAAAATATTAATTTTATTAAAGCAAATGCAATTAATTTATTTATTATTGGTATATCTTTTTACTAATAGTTACTTTTATTACGTCATAACACAAAGTTTAATATACCTTTTGAACTTTTCACATAATCGTCAAATATTTTATTTCGCCTCCTCCTCCCTCGTTACACTGTTTAGTCCCCTCTTTCTCTGGCGTTTCCCGAAGGTTTTGTCAACTTGTTAATACATATAAATGTGTGTAGATGCCTGTGGCGGCGTCATTGTTCAGCGCGCTCGCTGCTTGTGCTGATAATAATAATAATAATAACAATAATAACAATAAAAATAACCCATGTGAATGCGTTTTCCTTCTTGTTTTCGTTTTCGTTTTTTGCCCTTGCTATTGCGTTGATAATATCCGTCGGTCATCGCGAGTCATAGCAACAATAGCAACACACAAAGCTCTGAAAATGAGTAACAAATAAATAAACACAGACAGAAAAAAAAAATACAAACACGCACAGAACATACATAAATAAATGCGAATTGAGCAAATACCCTGTAATTAGCTTAAATTGGAGTATAACCCAAAACTAGCCTGAATTTATTTTGATTTGAAGACATTTGGAAATAAATATTTTTCTGATTTTCGTGTAGAACCCAAACATATGATTAATAGCCAGATTTCACATTTCGTATAATCAAATTCTTTAGTCAAAGCAAGTGAAATTTTAAAGTGTATATAAGATATTTTTTATTATTATTATTTTTTTTTTTTTACAAAAAAAAAGGACATATTAAATTATAAAAAAATTGCCTAAAATATTAACATTATATTGTCTTTGCATCTTTTTATTTCGCTAAAGTGGAAATTTCATTTTTATTTCCTGAACCCATTTGAAATGGGTAAAAAAAAAAAGCAAATGTATGTAACAAACTGAAGGAAACATCTCCGACTCCATAAATTAATATATTTTTGATATTACAAGAAATTTAAAACTGAGTTCTTTTTGATAAAAATAAAGGACTCTCAATTGATGATGTAGTAGGAATAAATAGCAGAACAGCGATTAAGAGGAGAAAAGTAACAAGACTGTAAAGAGACAACTGAGAAATTATGTTGGCTCATTTCCCAATTGAGTTACAAACATAACACCTAGCCTAACACGATGAGAGGGAGAGGGGAGGCAAAGCTATATAGGAGGAGTTTAATGGCTTACGGCGCAATGAACAACTAAATGATTTGGTTCATTTGAATTTGATTCGTTGAATTGAAATTGCACAGCGGCAAAAAGCGAACTTCAAAGTTGCATTTGGTTTTTTGCATATCGATGCCAATTAACATTCGCATCACTATCTCCATTTGCTATTCAAATAGCAACAGAGACGTTGACATTCTTGTTGTTATTTTTGTTGTTTTGTGATTGCATGTTTTCGATTTGAATGTGTGCCTTGAATTTGAGTTTAGCAATTACTGGTCACTATTGTTGGTAAGCCATCTGTTTGTGCCAATTTTCGCACTATTATCTCTGTTGCACGTTTCCAAATTGTGCGTACACCATTTCGACTGAAATTCCGAATTGCATTTTGTTGTTTGGCAATGGTTTTGTATTCAATGATTATTTCCAAATGCAATAATGGCCTATTTTAGATATGCAATAATTTGAATGACTTAATGGCATTATTTGTCTCATGTTTATTTGCAAATGTTGTAGACTTAATTAATTTATTAGGTTATTTTTGTTGACTGCTGGTGAAGTGGACAAATTAAATGCATTTCACTTTGGCAAAAGCTGACAATTAATTATGCCGGTTTGTCTAAACTGCGTATGTAAAATGTATTAATGAACTTTTAAGTTTATTTATTTATTTTTTTTTTTTTTTGCGCCAAGAAGAGAAACGACTTCCTGTTGTCGTTGTCGCTGGTTGCTCTACTTCTTTTTCTTCTTCTTCTCCTTCTCCTTCTACTACTTCTTCTTCTCATACTAAATAATTAGAAATTTTAATTAGCACTAAATCTACGCGTCGAATGCAAAAAAAAAAAATGGAAAGAGAGAAGAAAAAAAAAAAACAACCGTTGCCAGACGGCGGCACAATGCAAAGTCGTCTCGGAGGCCAGCCAGAGCATTGTGCGAGAAGGGGGGGTAGGGTGGCACTTGCTGTCCTCCGATTAGGGGGTTGGGTTTGGGGTGATGGTCCCTTCAACGTCCCCTCTTCCACCCTCCTGCCACGACGGCTTTACGTTGTTCGTCAGTTTGGCAAGAGCAAGAGCAAATGGAATTGGAAATGGAAATGGAAAACTGTATTTCATGTCTCGACGCTCGGCAACATTGAGCGAGATTATTTTTAGCGATAAACAAACATACACATGCTAATGCACATACACACATAAATATGCACATACACATACGCATACGCATACGCATACGCATATTACGCATACGCCCCAGAGCACGTCACAGTGCTCTCCGAGTCACTCATCCGAAATTCAAAGCGGGCACAAAATTAATTTCGCCGGCTGTCATAACACATTAAAAAGCCAAGCGAACGAAAAGCGTACAAAAAAAATTGGTGTTACCCTAACTCTGTCATGTGCTTTTAGCTGTAAAAATTTTTAGACACGATTTGTTCAATGTACGGTGATAAATTATCGAAACTTTATATATACAAATTAGAGAATTGTTTCTATACCTTTTTATGTTTACTTTTATGCAGTAATATATATCCATATATATACAAATATATACGATATATAGTAAACATAAATCTAGACATAACAAATACTTATGATGACAGAAATCGATAAAAAAAAAATAAGTAATTCCATTGAACTATTTGTATATTTATTAGTATCAATTGCAATTCTTTATTTATTCCGAGCAATTTATACCAATTGTATTTGTTTAGTGAAGTAAATATAAACCTATTATATTACCAATACGCTCTAATTTGCAGATATGCAGTTTGTCGCTAACAAAATTTCCATAACTTTAATATTCTTTCTCGAAATCAATCAATAACATGTTGAAAAAAAATAATATATATATATATATATATATATATATATGTGTATCTGCTTTATGTGTCTTGCTAGACGAGCACACTCGACTCGTGAGCATTCCTACTTGTGGCATTGGACCTGTAACCCAAGCACACGCATATATATATACACATATATATATATATTTAAATATATATATATATATATGCACATATATACATATACAAACAGACAAGCAGACAGACAGAGTTTTTCAACACTGACGCAATCGAGATAAACATAAAAATAAATTTAGGCTATATGTGGCTGAAAGGAAAGATGCTTGCTATTTTTTTTTTTTTTTTTTTGTCTGTAATTTTTTGTTGGACACAATGTTGTGGCGGCTCTTGGTGTGGTTGGTTAATCAGCAAAGAACTCTATTTTTTTTTTTTTTGCTCAATTTACATGGACACATTACACCATGGCTAAATTGGACATTGTAAACTTGTCAATAATCAGACATTTGTCAACAGACACAAACTGATTCTACAGATGTTCGAGTTATTAAATCAGTCCTCATATCATATTAAATTTTAATAATAATAATTTATGTAACAATTCATTAAATACAAAACAAAACTTCTGTCAGGGCTGTAATTAAATAAAAAGCAGTATTAATAAACATGTAACTATAAATAAATATTTATAAATATATATATATATATATATATATATATAGCATACGATAATCAAGTTAATTTTACATGTTAAAAGTCAACCGTCCATCCATAAAAATAAATATCAATGAAAATATTGCCTTTTAGTGCTGTGCCAAGGCAAACTAAGGCCTTCCACTTGAGTACACGCAAAGTTTTCTTTCCATAATTTATTGTACGCAACAGTCAAAGCTGTTGGTCGAGGTGTATTTTTAAATTGGACCTAATACGACTATATAAACTGTAGCAAGCCACTTTTAAGGGCACGTGCACCAGGGGATTGTCTATATATTGTAAAGTAAAGTTATTTCAGCACGTTATATATACTTTGTGCATTTTGGGATAATTCATCGACTGGGTGACCTTGCATGGGCATCGGCTTAAGAGCACCATTATAAGGTGGTTTTTATTGGGGGTCGTATAAATAAATATTTCAGCTTATATGGCTCATGACAACAACTGATGGCGCACACTTTACTTTGCCCCTTATAACATTATTATGCTGATTATAATGAATAATAATCATAATCATAAGTAAGAAAAACTGAGTCATGCCTGTTGCTGCCTCCTGCTGTTTCCCGTCCAGAGTTTCTTCTCTGTGGTTTCAGTGTTTATTTTCCAAAAATTTTTATGATTTTGGTAATTGGGAAATAAATGCCCAACCGAATTGGGAGCTAATTATATTTGTACACCTGTCGGAAATTACCTACCAAGTTGAAAGCACAAGCAACGTTTCACAGTCAAAAAGATGCCATTTAATATATAGTTGGGCAACCCTAGATATATATATATATATATATAAGCCGTAACCCTTAAATTCGTAACTATTTTGAATAAACGTGAATAGTAATTATATATCTCAAATACATTTTCATTAACGATCAGAGCATGAAGTGCCAAAATAATTCGAAGATTTTTCCTATTATTTAAATAAATGTTTTATGTTAAAAATTTCTAAGAATCAATCAAAAAGTAAAGAAATAAATGAAAGCCTTATGCAATCAGCTGCAGCTGTTTCTGGTGCTGAGTAATAATTCGGTTAGCAAATAAATTGCGCTTATCGTGCAGTCAATTAACAAATTTCTAAAGGCCAACAAAATATATAAAAAAAAAGCATTAAGGCTAAGACGCTATTTAGGTGAGCAAAGTTTATTTCTATTTTGAATATCGCCGCCGCCCTATAAAGATAAATATGCCTACTCCGCTACCACTCCATGACCCCCATTGTCTCTATTGCTAGTTGAATGACAATGATGATGATGATTTTGATAATGATGTTGATGACTAATAGCCAAATGCTTCGCCAAGCGTTAGTGAATTATATTTATGTTCTCGGTTGTTGTTTATCTCTGTGTGTTACTGGATACCCATTCAAAAGTGCTTGTAATACACGTATCATATACAATAAATAATCAAATAATATCATCGACGGTTTCATATCTTAGAACGTTTCCATTTTTGCGTGCTCTAATTAATAATTATCATTGCATGGCAACTAATTGATATTTGGCACACGCCAAAATCTGGTTTTTATCCTATCTATTTTAAGTATATTTATAAATTGGTTGGCATTATTGAATAAAGCGAAATACCTCTAAAAATAAAATGCGAAACTGATTAAAATTAATAATAATTAAATGATTGGAAATGCTTTTTTGCAGCTTTTTCTTAGATTTTAAAACATCTGCTTTGAAAATGAAAATTAAAAATAAATTCTTATAAATATCTCTATCTTTTTTGTATTGATTTTATTTTAAATTTTATCTAATCTATTTTTAAATTTTTTTTTAATTTTTGTTTTTCTGTAAAAAAAAGTCAAGTATTGCTTCACAATAAGTCACACACACTCACACACACTTTGTGCAATATGGAGTGACAGAGTGACAAGAAAAACATAATTACACAAACAAAGATACAGACGCAGAAACAAAGCGTCATCATGTTCTATATAAGGCAACCCCCTAACTGTAGATTGTTTATGAAGTGTGTGGGGGATGAGCGAGTGGGTGGGCTTTTTGAACTTCAGACTATCACCCTCCCCAAGTACTGCTCGGCAGCAATTAATTACATATTTCAATTGGAGGGGTTGTCGCAAACTGGCGCTTCAAATGATTGTTTTTACGACTAGTGGGAGGTAAGTGGGGGGCAGCAGTGACTGTAATTACTATGTGAACATGAGGCAAGCAGCAAAGAAATGACTGCTGCTGACAGGACTCTCTGCTGCTCTTTTGCTAGTTGTCTGTCTGTCTGTCAATCAGTATGCCGTCTGTTGTCTGCCCGCCAATGCGTCGTGTCTCGAATAACATGAAAATTCAATTTCCTGAACTTTCAGCGGGAAATGCGAACGCTGATCTGCTTTACGTTCACCTTAATGCACCGGAAATGCTCTTACCAAAGCCTCTCAATTTTTCGTTTACACAACTCACTTTGACTTGTGTAAATGTAAATGTGTGTGTGTGTGTGTCTCAAAAGTCATGTTCAAGATGAAATGTGGACTCAAGGAAATGGCATCGATTATATCCCAGCCAAAGAACTTGTACACATTGCGTCTGTCATAAGTCAAAGTTTGTCAAGTCTTTTATAATACGCATGTTGCCCCATGTTGAGTTCCACATTTGCAGATGAATCGAATTTTTGCTTATTCAATTTAAGTTGCCAAGATTTGGTTGAGGCTGCTTTATTTTATATTCAGTATGAATTATATTTTCTATAATTGAGTAATACCAATTATCAGCCGGGAAATTATGACAAACAAGACAATTTACTAGTTTCATTAAAAAAAATATATATTTAAATACGTAATTACAATAAAATATTTAAAAAAGTATTTTGTACTGCCTCTAGATGAATACTACAATATTATATATATTATTATAAATAAATATTATAAATTAAAGGTAATTTATCGATAGCCAAACATTTTTAAAAATTCCACCTATTTTTGTCAACCTGGGTAGAATAATACTACATTTATATTTTTGATAACATAACTTTAGCTTTTTTTAGTTTCTGCTACTAGCAAGTTATGCATTATTTAAAATACAATTTTTATTAAACGTTTTTTCATATTTTTCTATAAATGAATTTTTGAAGTGTTCGCTGCTCGTGTCGCTGTTGTTGTTGACAAGTTGGTTGGAAAATTGTGTTGATTTGATGGCCAACACTAATTGATCACTGCTGTGTTCCCTGTCATGTTTTTTGTGTTGTCTGCTTGCTCATTTTTTGCTGTTGCTGTTTTTATTGCCAATTCTAACAGCTGTGGGCGGAAACCTGTGCAAAAACAGGCCCCATTATTGCTGTGTAAAACCTTCCTTTTCCGTGTTTTAACTTCAGGGCATGCAGTATACACTCAGAAATAAAATCAACTCTAATTTTAGTAAATCGCAGCAAAAATTAAAAAAGTTTTTTTGTTTTTAGAAACAAACAGTTCGTCCTAAATCGACAATTCTATAATTTTTTTTTTTCGGAAATAATTAATTTAATAATATTATTGTAATTTTAGAAAAAATCCATAAAAAAATTCTAATTAGAATTCACACATAGAAAATAAATACCCTGCTGAAAATTCTACATATTTTGTATAATTTTTAGAAAAATTAGAAATGCAAATTTTTGATTTCAGTAAACCAGAACCATACATTTTAGATATATAGTTTTCGCCAAAAGTATGGCAACTATCCAGTTTAGGCTGGTTTTTTTTTTTTGAGTGTATGTTACATGTTTGTATGCATAAGCACATAAGGCTCTCACTTTCTCGCTTGTGTGTTACACTTACTCTGTGTAAAATGTGTGCAAACGCAAGCAAAATGAAATCCTTGAACAAACACAGCCAGCAACCAATTTTATCTCCGTATTTCTACTCTCATCACCTCTCTACAGTTCTGCCCCTTTCTCTCCCTCTTCTTCTCCCTCTCTTTGGCTGTGTCTGTCGGTCTACTCCAGTGCTCCATTTCGGAAAAGCACTCTCATCTCATATATATATATTTGCAAAAGCTACAACTAAGCCTCTTGCTGTTGCTCCAGCCGGCCCCTTGTGGATTGCTTTTTACGTGTGCCAGCATATTCTGGCCTGGATTTGGATTTGGACCACAGTCGAGTCGCTAAATCGTCTAATTATTCTAAGTTAAAACTTTACATGTTCGCAAATTTAAAGTTTGTTGTTTGACTTTATTCGAGCATTAAATGCTCTTCCTTCTCCTTTTGGGTAAAGTAAAACACTTAAATAACTTGAAATTTGCACTAGTTTTATGTAGTGAATATTTTCAAGAAGAATGGATAGAGCTCATCTAGGATGACAATTAAATATTTGTCAGTTTTCCCGCACACTTTTCTTAACTTTTACAACTTTTGAAAGAAAGTTGAACGAAAAGTGAAAGACAGAGAGAGATATTCGGTGACAGCAAGTTTATTGTCAGAACAAAACTTTAGAAGCAGAAGCAGAGGCCGTCGCCTTCAAGTCAATTTTAATTAAATAAGAATAAAGTGATTTGTTGTGAAAATTGACCCACAATTCGAAGCTGGCTGCTAGTTAGCAGTTGCCGATGGTTGCACGAGAATCTTTTCAGAAAATACGTGCAACGTGCTGCAAGCAAGCATCAACAGTAGAATTTTAAATTTGCATTGCATTAATTATAGCAGTACTCAGCAGCGCTTAACTGAAATATTCGTTTGCTCTTCAAAATTTATTATTATTATTAATTCCATAATTAATGCATATTAAAAGTACTCATAAACGCAATTTAATCATGAGTGTTAAGTGCATTCTCTGAAATGCAACAATTTGCATATAAATTTCAGACACGTTTCAACAATTGCACAATTTAAGGTATTAAAAATTATGATTGCGATTTATTAAATGGGTTTTTTAATCATTGCTATAAAATATGATTTATTGTTTACACATTGAACTCGATGCGATATTTTAATTTTATCAATTAGCTGACAGCTAAAGTTGCATAAATAATTGCAAGGCTGATTTCATTTAATTAGTTTACAAATAATTGCACTGATGATTCTCTGTGAAAATATCCAAAATCAAATTAATTTAACAATAAATAAATATTTGTTGCAGAAAATTATTGAAAATTCAAATAGGAGTTGCGAAATAGGGTGTTGCTAAGTTATTGATATGTGCACCTCTCCAGGGCATTAATGTGTGTGTGTGTGATACACATGTGTGTGTGTGATACACGTGTGTGTGTGTGTGTGAATTGAGGCTCAGCTCGGCTCGACAAACAGTTCCAGTTCAGTGGACTCTAAAGTGATTGCAGGATATTGGAAATATGTATGGGGTTGAATTGTGAATGGGGACGCGAGGCGGGTTGAGGTGACTTTCTGCAATGTGGCTGCAAAACTGAGCTTTAGGCCACGATTATGCGGATTGGGTTTCGCTGATTAGTGGTTAGCACAATTTGTGTTGCTGGCGGCGGCTCAATGCCGAATTTTGCCAAATTGTTATTGATGAGCCAAGAGCGTTGTAGCTGAAAAAACACCAGCTAAAAATAATATTCGTAATTAAGTCACTCGCAGCACAACACGTAAATGTTGCAGCTTCTCAATCAATTTAAAAATCGGCGAATTGTGTCAATTGGAAATGTTAGGCTGAAATGGAATATGGAAGCTTTTCATAGATAATATTTTTTTTTTTAGCATTTCTTTGCTAAAATCAGAGTTGAGATATTTTAGGTTTAAGCATAAATTAATTGCATTTGCTGTTTGTTCTTCGATTTATAATATATATGTTTTCGATTTAATTTTTGCAGCTGCCAATACTATGTGAAGACCCATCCATGGGTGCTGGCTTATCAGGGCGTCATCACGTTCTTTGTGTTGGCCAATTTCACGCTGGCAACGTTTATGGATCCGGGCATTATACCCAAAGGTATGTAGCGGGCTAAACGGTGCCCAGCGTTTCTCGCACAGCCTAAATTTGACTGCATTTTAGCATCGCCCGACGAAGACTGCGAGGAGGAGTTCCGTGCACCCCTCTACAAGAATGCCGAGATCAACGGCATTACAGTCAAAATGAAATGGTGCGTCACCTGCAAGTTTTATCGCCCTCCCCGCTGCTCCCATTGCTCCGTCTGCAATCACTGCATAGAGGTAAGAAATAATCTTCTCTTATGTTATATAAACTAATCGAATCTAATCTTTACAGACGTTCGATCATCACTGCCCCTGGGTGAACAATTGCATTGGCAGGCGCAATTACAGATTCTTCTTCTTTTTCCTCGTCTCACTCTCCATCCATATGCTGAGCATCTTTTCACTATGCCTATACTACGTGCTCAAAATCATGCCCCACATCAAACAGACGGCACCAATTGTCGCGTATCCTTTTTAAAAAAAAAAACAACTAAATCGCATACTTATTTTATTCTTGGACTAAAATTAAAGTCTGCACACCAAATCAACCACATGCTGTAAATCAGATTTAAACTGGTTATTTAAAGAAAATATTATTGTATAGCCAAATATTGTTCAATAATTACAAATCGCAGCTTATATTTGTAGTAGGATAATCCTAAATGATTATATATTCTGTAAATGTTCGTAGAATTCATTCCATATGACAATAAGCTGAGCTTTTAAACTGTCTGTTGCAAGGGGTTATTCTTGTGACTCGTAGTTAATCTGTTGATATTTGTAAGATTAGTCTGGAAATCGAAATTTCTTATATATTTAGTTGAACGTTTTATATGAATTATATTTGTGTTTTCTGTTTCACGAATGAATGTCTATATCAATCTCATTAAACCCATTTAAATCTTTATTCCGATTCGAATTCTGAGCGATAGCTTTAAAACTAACTAAAGTCCAATTTTTTCAAAAAATGGAAGTAAATAATGACAGGCATTTTCCTTAAGACGTAGCACATATCATATAAACCAAATTGATATTAGGCAGAATGTTAGCTATAAATATATATTAAAAAAATACTTAAGTAAAAATATATAATTAAGTTTTTATGCTCAAGTAAGGAAGTCGGAAATGATATCTAAACTGGTTGCACAAACAATTTTTGGGTTATCTCGTTGGCCAAATTGGTTAAGCTTAACTGTAAACGCTCAATTTATAGTATGATTCTGATGGGTCTGGTCACCGTGCTGGCAATACCAATATTCGGTCTGACGGGCTTCCACATGGTGCTGGTTTCGAGGGGTCGCACCACCAACGAACAGGTGACTGGCAAGTTTAAGGGTGGCTACAATCCGTTCTCCCGCGGCTGTTGGCACAACTGCTGCTACACGCAGTTCGGGCCACAGTATCCCAGGTAAGATCGTATCGAACTGCTTCGATTTGACTTCTATATCTATATATGCTAATGTCTTGCAGCCTGCTGAAGCCGAAGAAGTATGCGTCACGACGGTCGCAGACGCAAAATCAGGCTATAAGCACCATATGCAACGATCGGACAAATCAACAGACCAATGCCGGAACCGGCAGCGGAACCAGTGGCAATGGCACAACCGGCAGCGGCATTGTCGTTGGAAGTGGATTGCGCGGCACCTCGGTACAATATTCACCCCGCTCCTACTACGAGTCGAGTCGGGAGAAGCGTGGAATTCAGGTAAAGACTTATATGGCCGAGGGCAATGGTTATAATCAGCGGTCGGGCAGCACAACGCTTTATAGTAAGGTGGGTAACATTTTGCAAAACCAAAACGAAACATTGCAAAAATTGCTATGCAAAACGAATATAATCTCTATAACCAATCTGTACTACTATAACCCTATAACTGTATACCTATCTGTATCTGTATCTATGTATACAAATATATATATATATATTTATATATATTATATATATTTTTGTGTGCTATCTTCTTGTTGCTATGTATCTTTATCTGTAATGTGGCGACTGCAATTAACAAATCTACTTTTTGTCGCTAATTCTTGTTATTTGTTTAACGCTTACTAAATAATTGTAATTCTGATTGTCATTCAATTGGTTGTGTATTTAATTTAGTTTTTTTTTTCTTTTTGAAATTTTGGAACTAATATAGTGTATTGTTGAAATTGTCTTCTTTTGTTGTGAACAAACCCACACCCAAAATGTGCTAATTAACATTCTTCTGTTTAATTTACGCATTTGAATTTGTGCGCTGCCAAATGCTTTTGCTTCAATCACTTTAGCTAACTAGAATTAACCAAAGATAATAAGTTGATTCACATCAGGTCCACTTTCCCAGAACTGTATATTTAACGCACAGTCTGTTAGCCCTGTTTGTTGTCCTCGTAATGGTTACATGTTACAAAAAAAAAAGCGGAAACTTTTTATTTTCAGTTTATATATATATATTTTTTTTTTAAATTTAATTTTCTATGACACCAATTGGGGCTGAGTTGAATTCTGTCCGAGCTTCATTTGACACTTATCAGATACTCAAATATCCGATTGTACACTTGACACACACACACACACACACATAACACACACTCAATCAAGCAATCAATCAATCAATCAGTTAATCGCACAGCTTAAAATGCAGAACTTAAGCACACTTCACTTCTATTATCTCCATCTATTTGGCTGTCTCTTTCCCGCATATTTATTGTTTATTTAAATCTTGGTATTATCCTTAATGCACTTGCGTAGAGTATTTGCAACTTTGACACATCTTTTGTTTTGAAAGATAGAAAGTAGAATTTGTGTGTTTAGGTTCTTTCAATTGCTGACAAGTTCTAGATCAATGATAGTTAGCAAACAATTAACAAGCTGTAAACACAAATAGAAGTCAGAAAAAAAGAAAATATAATAAATATATAAAGTAAAATATAACTTTAGAACAATAGTAGAAACTGGCATTATTTCAATCGGAACTTATTAAATATAAAAATAAATATATTTATGTAAATAGTTTATTACACAAAATATATTCAAGCAAATGTTTTTATTGCTAAAGTTTATATTAAATTTACAATTTCTAGTCAAAGGGACAACTAATTATTTTTATATTTATATTATTTGGTATTTATTTCTGTTGACCAACTCTGTTTAGCGTAGAGTAATTAAGCAACAGTTTAATTTCTAATTTCATTTATTTAATGAGTTTTTCTTTTTAGTTTTTCTTATTGCGCCGCTTACTTTCTTAACTTTATCATCTCTGCATAGGTAGGTGCGTAATGGCCTCGTTTATAGTTAATTGTTTGATTTTGTTTATTATTTTTTTGATTTATTTTTTGTTTTCTATGCATGCATTCTATGAATTCTTTTTAGTTATTTAGTTAGTTTGTTGTGTTGCTTTTCGAAGGCTTTTGCTTTGCTCTGGTGCCGCCTATATGCATATTAATTAATCGGCATTTTTTGTCTGGATTTGTGCTGTATATTTGCTCGCAGACTGTTGTGCAATTGTTTTCAAATATATAGTTAGTAGCGTACTTAGAAACATATGAAAATAATTGGTCAAAACAAAACTCTACACTTTCTGCAAGCACCGAAAAAGGTAAAAAATAAAAAACAAAGAACAAATACAAAAAATAAATATATATATATATACATATACATATATTTATATATTTATATGCATATGTACTTTTATCATTTAATAATTTACTGATTTACACATATTGTTTGATTGAAAAGTGATTGACTTGAATATTGTCACATGACTCCCTCCCTACCCTCCCCTCCCCTTACCAAAAATGTATTATTCAAATCCAAAATCCTTCTGGAACACTCTTTAAATACTTTTACATAAATATGAAAATGTATCTTTTTCAAAAACTGAACAAATATCTGTCTCGCTCTCTCTTTCTCTCTTTATATATATATATATAAATTTCTGTCTTCTGTCTTTCCTGATTGCTCAGTGTATTTGCTGAATTTGTTCAACTTTCGTTTGACAATTTGTAGTTTTGATCTATTGAATACATTTTTACAGTAATTTTTCCCTATTTTTATTATATGATGTCTTGCAAAACCCAAAACCAAAAATCTCTCAATTTTGCATTTCCGATTTCTTATACACTGTGCGTTATATGTTATATGCAGGAGATCTTTTAGTGTCATCGTTCTTTCTCCAGCCAATATTCGATATAAAGCAATCGACATTTGGCAATCCCAAATTCATTTGTGCAAAAAGAAAAACAAAAAAATAAATTACACACAAAAAAGTTTCGTTTTCATTTGGTTTCAAGTGCATTCCAAAAATCGATCAATCGCAACTACTCGTTTTATGTAGGTTTAAGGATTTATATTTATTTTTTATCTGTGTTGAGCACAATTTGCGATGGGCAACGAATTTGTGGTGACTAATGAAGCAACATATTTGTTCTTTTCTTTCGAAACATCTGCACATACAACATGTTCACAGTTGTCGCCGGGACGCGAGTGTTCCGATACGGATCTTGAGCCGCCGCCTGCCTCACAGAGTCAAGACTGCGAGCCGACGCCGCCGCTGCAGCGCCACAACTCGACCAATTTCTACCTGCCCCAGGTGGCCGATACAGCGCCGGGCATTAATATGAGCAACATGAACAATGGCAACATTGTCAGCGGCGCTGGCATTGCCAACAATTCATCACAAGGAGGCGGCAGCGGCGGTGGCGGAGATTCACCTCGCCACATTCGCATGTATCATCCACGACACAGTCCGCATGCTCGACCCAGGTGAGTAGCGACTGATCGAGTCATCCAATTTATCCAATTGAATTTCAATTAACATTTTATATTTCTGTTTAGGGGCCTGGAGCCGCAGCGCGTCTATACAAGCGATGCACTCTCGCCGGATCATCCCGGCGGCGTTGGTGGTGGTGCTGGTGGTTATGTCGTCAATGGTCCGCTGCAGGGCATATCAGTAGCACAAGGACAGCGTGGTGGCGCCACAACGGCCACACCTACCATGCAACAACGAATAAAGCCACTGGGCGTGGCCACCCCACTTGTCATCGCCAGTCCAGTGAGAAGGTAAGTAAGTGGTTTGCTCCTGCCGCCCCTCCGCCACCGCAACCACAACCCACAACGCTGTGGGTTCGTCCGTCCACTACTCAATTTGCTCGCTGCATTAGATGGCTTCCTTGCCTTGCCTTGCCTTGCCTTGCCTTGCATTGAGTGCTTTTGTGCTGCCAATTTGTTATTGCAATTATTATAATTAATTTTGTGGCATATTGCAAAAAACATGTTTGTAGTTTGGAGAGTCGTCGTTTCCTGTTGTTGTCAACTGTTTGTGCTTTGGCTTTAATTGCCGCCTCATTCTGAACCACTCTCATGTAGTTAGTGCTTACTGTACTTCCTTGCAGGTGTATTGGCTTGCAATAGGAAAAAAACACGGGTCATTGAACCGTAGCTAAATCTATCGATGTGTCTCCCTCTCGCTATCGCTTTCGCTCTCAGCCTCGATTTCTCTCGCTCTCTCTCTGTCTCTCTCTCTCTCTTTCTCTTATATGCACTATCTCTGCAGATTTGTATTCCTTTTATTTCACTCCGGCATGTATGATCATCAACCAGAATAAGTGTATATATTATGTATATATATATGTATATATATATGTATATATATATATATATATATATATAAATATTGTACACAGCTTTTTGCCAAAAAAATAAATTTAATTTGTTTAATACACACTTTGAAACTAATTATTTTTCAACTTTTCTTTTTTCGTTTTCTTTGTTTTCGTTTTTTATTTTTCTTTTGATGTAGTCAACACTCAAATTCTGAGAGCAGTACTAACTCCTAGGAATAGTCTATCAATATCAAAAACGTAATAATTAAAACCAAAAACAAACAAAATATATATATATATACAAACAAAACAAGTTAAGTTCAGAGATAAACGACTAAACATTAACTAGAAATTATAGATTACGTGTTAAGGGCGACGATAACAGTCACGATTACGATAACGATGAATGATGATATTTGTGAGACGAATATCGGCCAAAGAACCAAGCCTGAGAGCCATATCCTAAACCAAAAAATCAGACAAAAAAAAAAACACAAATTAATAACAAAAAATATTAAATTCGTTAAGCCTTTTTTTTTAAATTTGTCGGTCCTCATTTCTGCCTATCGTTGTTTTTTTTTTAAAACACTAATGTTAGGCCAAGTTTTCGTTAACCATTCACACACAATACACACACACACACACTCTGGCACACAGACACATTCCTTAGAAAAAATACAACCAAAACTACAACTAGCGCCACCAAGAGCACAACCCACCTCTGTGTCTACCTACAAGCTCAGCTTTCATTTGATTGAAGGTGAGTGATTTCTTGATTTCTTGATTTCTTGGTGCCGTCTATTTTTTTTCCTTTCGTTTCGTTTCGTTTTCGCCACATTTGAAATCAAGGCAGGCTTTGCTCATTTCTCAGACACATTTGGCCTATGGAACTGGTTAACAGCTCATTCATTCACACAATCGAAAAAGTCTCAGTTCTCAAACAAAAATTAAAATTTTTTCTCACCCAAACGAAAATAAATTTCTATACAAAACACAAAACAGAAACTAACATTTATTTTTTTTTGGAAATTATTATTTCGGCACATCGTTAAATAACGCCAATTTGTGGTGCAAAAACAAAGACGAAAAAAGAATAATACAAAATATAGTTTATATTATGTATAAGATAAGCAACTTACCGATGCTGCACAGTGCCACTTTCGAAAAAATCTGCAACCAGTCGAAGGTGGTAACTGCCGCAACGATGCTACATTCACAACGGAAATACCATTTCACCGGCGTGCATTCCAAGACGAACCCACTATCGCTACGCTGGTTACATGGCGGCCTGGATGGCGATGCCGGCGATGCTCGATTCACGTTGGGATCACATCTCAAGCAACGCGATTGCCACCAACTGGTCTATAGACCAAGCATGCCCCAAGCTGTCGACTCCTCACAAATCGTGGACAGCAGCAAGAATGGATTTCAGTCAGTCCACGATAACGAAAATCATCTCAGCTATTTGAACAATAACAGCAACGCTGAGGACAACAACAATAATGAGCACAATATGAATTTGGATCGGCGTCAGGAATCCTCAAGAATCTACAAATTTAATGGCTTTCATTATGATCATGTGCGTGATGCTGAAGGCGCTTTAAATGCCACCAGTGCTGCTGTTGCAGTCACTGATCTTGACCAGCCCTCGGTGGACTTTATAACATTGGCTTTCTTCCTGCTGGGATATCTCATATCGGCTCTGCTGTTCGGCATGTGCTGCTCTTTAAGCTGGCTAAAAGTGCAGGTGTTGAGGCTGCGCCGGCATTACCTTGGCCAGGACAATCTATGGGAGTTCTTCGACTTTGGGGACAACACACGCTACTCGTTGCCGGCCAAGCTGCTGATGACGCCCATTATACTTGGCTGTACCATTCTATATTATGTCTTTGACCTGCTCCATTCGATGATTCAGCTGGTTCGTTCCGAAGTGCCTCGCAGCGTTTTGGAATTCGTTCAAAAATCGTGTGCCCTACAAAATTATATACAATTCTGATAATAACCAAGGTTTCCGTTATCTAACTGTTAATAATTGGAATTGGAGTTTGGTTTCGAATTTGAGTTTGGATTTAAATATGCATTGAAATACGGCGGATTGTCGACTGTATATAATATAATAAATTAATATCATTTGGAATTAATTTCAACATCAATTGTTAATTGTTGCTTACTGATTATTTCGTTTGGCAATTCTTTGTGCAACGGTTCTCTTCACTCTAACTCTATCTCTCACTTTCTCTCTCTCTCGTCTCGTTTTCGCTCCCTAAAACTGCTGCACTTTGTGTCAATTGTGTTGTAACTGTTACTACTAAACTGAATGTACTTAATATTCCCCCCTCCCTTAACGAGATTGTTGTGCAACTTTGATTGTAGCCTAATACACACATACATAACTCACGCATACCTTTACTGATTCGCACACAAACAAACAAACAAACAAACTTTGCATTCAGTTAACATTAACAAAAAGACTTTTTTTTTTTTTTTAAAGGAAACGCAGATTTAATGTTAACCATTAACCATAAAAAAAACTGGCTTTGTTTTCGTTTTGCTGCGTGCTGCGCTTTTTTTAACACACGCTCATATTCTCACCTCTCATCCTTCTCATCCTTGGCAGATCGAATCCGGGTACGCCGACGCAGCCGCGACGACCGGACTTCATCGGGCTCAACGCACAGGCAGCGGCACAGCAGCAACAGCAGCAGCAGCAACAGCAGCAGCAGCAACAGGCTGCAGCGGCAGCAGCTGCATACTATGAATACACAAGCGGGCTACCGCCGCAGCACCCGCAGTCGGCAACAATTCAACAGCAGCAACAGTTGCTGCTGCAACAGCAACGTGTCATGCTACAGCATCAACAACAACAACAACAGCAGCAGCAGCAGCAACAACAGCAACAACAACAAGGTGGGCTAAGAGGGATATTATAATACATAATTCTTTCGAGCTGATATTAATAAAATAAATGCAAATAAATATTATTTAAAATTGAGCGATTTGTTAGCAAGCAATTTGATATTTTGTGTGTATTTGTAAAATACAAATTCGATAATTAGTCACGTTGCAATCGTTTTTACTTTGAACACAAATTAAATATTATTTATTCAATATGAATAATTGAATTGATTTGGTTTCACACATGCATCAATAATTGCCGAAAAATCAAAGAGAAATCTTATAATTAAAAGTTGTCGATAAATTGTTGAAAATTTGAATTTGAGGCATCATTGCGTAATTGTAAATTTAAATTATATAATTAAAAATTGTCCATAAATTGTTGAGAACATTTAAAATTTGAATTTGAGGAATCATTGAGTAATTGTAAATTTAAATTATATAATTAAAAGTTGTCGATAAATTGTTGAAAATTTGAATTTGAGACCAAATTTGAGGCACTATTGAGTAATTGTAAATTTAAATTATATAATAAAAAATTGTCCATAAATTGTTGTGAATATTGAACACTTGAATTTGAGGCCAAATTGCAATTGTAAATTTACTGATTGCCATTCGATAGTCGATAACAAATTAAGTACTGTGGCAAAAGATTTGTTGACAAATTCCTTTTTTAATTGCAGTGTTGCAGCAGCAGCAGCAACAATCGCTGGCCCAGGCTGCCTATGGAGGCAGTCCGCAGCGTCGCTTCCTGTCTGAGGGCGAGCTGGTGCGTCAGGGTGCCGGCGGTGGCGCTGAGCTCTCCTATGTGCGTTCCAATAACACTGTGGACAATATACGCGAACTGGCTGGCAGTCCGCAGCGCGGTGTCTACATGTGGAAGGACACCTCGCCCGGCTTTGGCGGCGGTGGCGTCGGTCCGGCCACCGTTAGTATTGGCAGCAGTGCGGGCACACTGCCAAGCAGCAACAATGCAGGCGGCGTCATGCAGCATGCTCAGTATATAACAGCCGGCGGTGGAGCCCATCCACTTATAATGACACACTCACGCATTCAGGACTATGCCATCCAACAACAGCAACAGCAGCAGCAGCAGCAGCAGCAGCAGCAGCAGCAGCAACAACAACAGCAACAGCAGGCAGCCGCTTCATATCATCGCTCCAATCCCACAAGTCCAACAACTCTTCCGCTAACATCCACGGCACAAACATACATATTGCGTTGCAGCGGCGGTGCCGGCATTGCTGGAACGGCTGCATCATCGGGCAGCAGCGGCAGCATTGGCAATCTACCAGCTAGCAGTAATGCCAGTGTTGGCACTGGAACTACTGCAACTGGTGGTGGCTATCAACCGCAACTGCGCGGCGGCATTCCTGTCTTTCCGCCAAATCCTTTGGCAGGCAACGCGCTTGGAGCGATGCAGCCACAGCCGTCGCCGCAGATCAAGCGCAAACAGACGCCAACGCGTCCAATGAGCTTTGTGCGTGCTCTGGAAATGACCGATTCAATGGAGATGCAGACCCTGGAACAACAGCAGCAGCAGCAGCAGGTGGCAGTCGCAGCGGCTGCGGCGGCAGCAACAATGGCCCGCAACAATGGCGGCCTGCCGAGCGGTGTCCCAACGAGCCTGGCCCAACAGAATGCGGCAGCCGCAGCCGCAGCGGCAGCAGTTGGACGGAATGCAGCTGCAGCTGCCGCTGCTGCTGCGGCGGCTGCTGCTGCCAATGCTAGTGGCACCCCAGATCGCGCCAGCATCTACGATATGAACTATGAGATATCTGTATAACCCGTGGTGGTGCCCGTCGTCGTAATGCCACCCGCCTCAGCAGCCAGCAGTGCGGTCGCCAACTCAACGGCAGCCGCCTCCTCCTTTTATGCACAGCAACAGCAACAACAACAACAACATTCACAACAACAACAAGAACAGCAACAGCAACAGCAGCAGCAGCAGCAGCAGAAGTTGCAGCAACAAAGCATATTAGATAATGGCGCTGAGCCGGCAGCATACGCCTCGGTGCCCATACCCATACCAATAGCCATGCCCGTCTCAGTCTCCGTATCCGTGCTGGCCAGCAGCAAGCAGCACAACAGCGGTAGCAACCACCACCACCACCAGCACCAGCACCAAAGTCACCTCAACATCACCAAGACGCCAAACAAGCGCAAGTTCTCCACGTTCTTCTAGAAATCAGTTCAAGTCTGATCAGTCATCCAATCATCCAGTCACGCCCCAGTCTTGTATATAGTATCCGTGATTATGTTATTATTGAAGATGATGATGATGATGATGACTCATAAAGGGATGCAGCAGCTAGACAGGAACATTTTTGGGTGCTGCTCGATATTTATATATCTATATACATATATATATATTTATATATATAGATATATATATTTATTTATATTTGTATTTTTTAGTATCTAACATTTTGTTTAATTTTGATTTGGAATTTTATTAATTTTACATATAAACTTCAAAATTGTCAGCAATTTTCGAGTTAGCCCAAAAGAGTTGCAGCGCGATGTTAACTATTAATCGAAAACAATGTACGCGGTTTTTTTTCTTGTGTATTTAAATGCAACCAAAATGGGAAAACTATTTGTGCTTTTATTATGTCAATACTATAAATATTTAATTAATTTATGGCGCTCGGCACGCCCACAATCGAGCAAAATGCATATGAAATCTATATTAAATATAAGTACACATACATGTATATATATATATATATATATATATATGTGTATGTATATATATATGTATACATGTACATGTATATATATATATATATATATATGTATTCGCATTGCAATCAAGTTGAATATAGACAAAAGTCAGGTCAAAATAAATTGTCAAGCTCGGCTAAGACGAGTTCGAGTTCAAATAGCTAACTGCATATGTATTTCTATGTACTACTACTATTGCAACTTACACCTAATCGAAGAAAAAAAAAACGCCAAAACTTGTAAACGATTATAATCGATAATTATCGAAAATAACTAAATTGTGAGTGTATGTGCTTTGCGACTGAGTGTTTGTGTGCGTGCGTTCATTATATATATATATATATATATATTTATATATATATATATTATATATATATATATATATATATAGATAGATTGTGTTTCGTGTATGTGTGTGTGTGTGTGAATGTAGCCATATATATAATATATATGTGCGTGTTTTGTACGCGTATGTAGGGAATACTTATGTACATATATTCCTATATATATACAAATATGTATGTGTATGTATATGCCTATTCTCCCCCCACTCCCCCCCCATTTCAATCATCAATTTTAAGCCAGCATGTCAAGTCAAGTTGCAAAGGACTGCTGTTGGCCCTGGCCTATATATATACATATATCGTCCACTTCTCTTACGATCGTATTTTTTTTTTAAATTTTTTTTTATTGTTTTTTTTTTGTACATAAGTGGATATTTATGTTTTAAAGAATACGTATTGTGTGTAAAATGTATTCTGTTAAGGGCAAAACTGTTACAGCCAAGTTAATTGTTGTTCATGTTGTGCCAGTTGACAACTATCAGCTATATACATGTTTATAACATATATATATTTACGGCTGTAACCAATTTGGCCCGCTCTTAGAATATATTTTAATATTTGTTGTTATGTTTTTAAGTTCAATTAGTGTTTTTTTTTTTTTTTTTTTTTTTTTCTGCCGACTTGTTAATGTGTAGCAATCAATCAATATATACAATTTTGAGTCACTCCAATCAAATGAAGACTCAAACACCAAGCGACCACATCTGAAGACTTGTCATTGCTGGTCTCCAGTCCCAGTAACAAACAGACAAACACTAAACATTTAGCAAAAAATAGTAATGAATTGGAATCGATGGTAATTTAAAGTTTTATCAAAGTTAACAGAACAAAATGCAACAAATGAATAGAATTAATGTTTTGTAATAAAGCTAGCTATATATACGTATTTAATTGAGTGTTCGTACAGAAAAGGACCACATACAACATACATATACATATGTATATATAGAGCAGGGAGAGGTGATGGCCGGAGCTCTATAAATCCGAGGACATGTTGATCACAGAAACAAAACAAAAGATAAACAAAAACAAAAAAAAAAACAGCAACAAGCGAAGCGAGTTAATCGTTAATCGTTTATCGAATGCGATGTAATCTAAGTGTTTTTTGCTAACAAAATAAATTAACGAATTGAAGAAATTATTAATAAACTTATACAAAACATTCGCATATACATACAGTATGTGCGTCACAATATGTATATATATATATATATATATATACATATATATATAAATATGTAAAATGTAACTGAAACTGCAAATAGGAAACATAAAAAGAAAAGAAGAAAAAAAACAACAACCAACTGTAACAAACATTGTTTTAGATTTTTATACCAAATTTAATTAAATCGTCGAATCGTGTTGTTTAATCACTATACATATATTTATATAAATACGTTTTTTTTTATGCCACACATTCAGTTAGACAGGCAGAGGCAGACTCAAAGAGTATCTGCCTTGATAATGGAAATGTTGACGGTTAGCCAGACAGATGATATTACAGAATTGCAACTATCATCCTCAATCATGCGACTATCACATTCTTAATTGTTTTCTTTTGTTTGAACAAAAACATTTTTTCTTTTGTATACTGTGTGTACTTTGTAAAATATACAACAAGAAATTGAATAGCAACATTAACATCAAGGCAATTAACATATAATAAAGATAATAATAAAAAAAAAACCAAATGAAAATAATAATCTTTTAATGCAACTGGTCACATTAAATGCAGTTTCTGGCTGCGTCATCTTTGACATATTACAGATTCTTCTTCTTTTTCCTCGTCTCACTCTCCATCCATATGCTGAGCATCTTTTCGCTATGCCTATACTACGTGCTCAAAATCATGCCCCACATCAAACAGACGGCACCAACTGTCGCGTATCCTTTTTTCAAAAAAAAAAAAAAAAACAACTAAATCGCATACTTATTTTATTCTTGGAGTAAAATTAAAGTCTGCAAACTAAATCAACCACATGCTGTGAATCAGATTTAAACTGGTTATTTAAAGAAAATATTATTGTGTTGCCAAATATTGTTCAATGATTACAAATCGCAGCTTATATTTGTAGTAGGATAATCCTAAATGATTATATATTCTGTAAATGTTAGTAGAATTCATTCTATACGACAATAAGTTGAGCTTTTAAACTGTCTGTTGCAAGGGGTTATTCTTGTGACCCGTAGTTAATCTGTTGATATTTGTAAGATTAGTCTGGAAATCGAAATTTCTTATATATTTAGTTGAACGTTTTATATGAATTATATTTATGTTTTCTGTTTCACGAATGAATGTCTATATCAATCTCATTAAACCCATTTTAATCTTTATTCCAACTCGAATTCTGAGCGATAGCTTTAAAACTAACTAAAGTCCAAGTTTTTCAAAAAATGGAAGTAAATAATGACAGGCATTTTCCTTAAGACGTAGCACATATCATATAAACCAAATTGATATTAGGCAGAATGTTAGCTATAAATATATTAAAACAAATACTTAAGTAAAAATATATAATTAAGTTTTTATGCTCAAGTAAGGAAGTCGGAAATGATATCTAAACTGGTTGCACAAACAATTTTTGGGTTATCTCGTTGGCCAAATTGGTTAAGCTTAACTGTAAACGCTCAATTTATAGTATGATTCTGATGGGTCTGGTCACCGTGCTGGCAATACCAATATTCGGTCTGACGGGCTTCCACATGGTGCTGGTATCGAGGGGTCGCACCACCAACGAACAGGTGACTGGCAAGTTTAAGGGTGGCTACAATCCGTTCTCCCGCGGCTGTTGGCACAACTGCTGCTACACGCAGTTCGGGCCACAGTATCCCAGGTAAGATCGTATCGAACTGCTTCGATTTGACTTCTATATCTATATATGCTAATGTCTTGCAGCCTGCTGACGCCGAAGAAGTATGCGTCACGACGGTCGCAGACGCAAAATCAGGCTATAAGCACCATATGCAACGATCGGACAAATCAACAGACCAATGCCGGAACCGGCAGCGGAACCAGTGGCAATGGCACAACCGGCAGCGGCATTGTCGTTGGAAGTGGATTGCGCGGCACCTCGGTACAATATTCACCCCGCTCCTACTACGAGTCGAGTCGGGAGAAGCGTGGAATTCAGGTAAAGACTTATATGGCCGAGGGCAATGGTTATAATCAGCGGTCGGGCAGCACAACGCTTTATAGTAAGGTGGGTAACATTTTGCAAAACCAAAACGAAACATTGCAAAAATTGCTATGCAAAACGAATATAATCTCTATAACCAATCTGTACTACTATAACCCTATAACTGTATAACTATCTGTATCTGTATCTGTATACAAATATATATATATATTTATATATATTATATATATTTTTGTGTGCTATCTTCTTGTTGCTATGTATCTTTATCTGTAATGTGGCGACTGCAATTAACAAATCTACTTTTTGTCGCTAATTCTTGTTATTTGTTTAACGCTTACTAAATAATTGGAATTCTGATTGTCATTCAATTGGTTCTGTATTTAATTTAGTTTTTTTTTTTCTTTTTGAAATTTTGGAACTAATATATTGTATTGTTGAAATTGTCTTCTTTTTTGTGAACAAACCCACATCCAAATGTGCTGATTAACATTCTTCTGTTTAATTTACGCATTTGAATTTGTGCGCTGCCAAATGCTTTTGCTTCAATCACTTTAGCTAACTAGAATTAACCAAAGATAATAAGTTGATTCACATCAGGTCCACTTTCCCAGAACTGTATATTTAACGCACAGTCTGTTAGCCCTGTTTGTTGTCCTCGTAATGGTTACATGTAACAAAAAAAGAAACTTTTTATTTTCAGTTTATATATATATTTTTTTTTTTTAATTTAATTTTCTATGACTACCAATTGGGCCTGAGTTGAATTCTGTCCGAGCTTCATTTGACACTTATCAGATACTCAAATATCCGATTGTACACTTGACACACACACACACACACACACACACACACACACACACACACACACATAACACACACTCAATCAAGCAATCAATCAATCAATCAGTTAATCGCACAGCTTAAAATGCAGAACTTAAGCACACTTCACTTCTATTATCTCAATCTATTTGGCTGTCTCTTTCCCGCCTATTTATTGTTTATTTAAATCTTGGTATTATCCTTAATGCACTTGCGTAGAGTATTTGCAACTTTGACACATCTTTTGTTTTGAAAGATAGAAAGTAGAATTTGTGTGTTTAGGTTCTTTCAATTGCTGACAAGTTCTAGATCAATGATAGTTAAAAAACAATTAACAAGCTGTAAACACAAATAGAAGTCAGAAAAAAAGAAAATATAATAAATATCTAAAGTAAAATATAACTTTAGAACAATAGTAGAAACTGGCATTATTTCAATCGGAACTTATTAAATATAAAAATAAATATATTTATGTAAATAGTTTATTACACGAAATATATTTTCGTTTTCGCCACATTTGAAATCAAGGCAGGCTTTGCTCATTTCTCAGACACATTTGGCCTATGGAACTGGTTAACAGCTCATTCATTCTCGAAAAAGTTACAGCTCGCAAACAAAAATTAAAATTTTTTCTCACCCAAACGAAAATAAATTTCTATACAAAACACAAACTAACATTTATTTTTTTTTTGGAAATTATTATTTCGGCACATCGTTGAATAACGCCAATTTGTGGTGCAAAAACAAAGACGAAAAAGAATCTGCAACCAGTCGAAGGTGGTAACTGCCGCAACGATGCAACAGTCACAACGGAAATACCATTTCACCGGCGTGCATTCCAAGACGAACCCATTATCGCTACGCTGGTTACATCGCGGCCTGGATGGCGATGCCGGCGATGCTCGATTCACGTTGGGATCACAACTCAAGCAACGCGATTGCCACCAACTGGTCTATAGACCAAGCATGCCCCAAGATGTCGACTCCTCACAAATCGTGGACAGCAGCAAGAATGGATTTCAGTCAGTCCACGATAACGAAAATCATCATAGCTATTTGAACAATAACAGCAACGCTGAGGACAACAACAATAATGAGCACAATATGAATTTGGATCGGCGTCAGGAATCCTCAAGAATCTACAAATTTAATGGCTTTCATTATGATCATGTGCGTGATGCTGAAGGCGCTTTAAATGCCACCAGTGCTGCTGTTGCAGTCATTGATCTTGACCAGCCCTCGGTGGACTTTATAACATTGGCTTTCTTCCTGCTGGGATATCTCATATCGGCTCTGCTGTTCGGCATGTGCTGCTCTTTTAGCTGGCTAAAAGTGCAGGTGTTGAGGCTGCGCCGGCATTACCTTGGCCAGGACAATCTATGGGAGTTCTTCGACTTTGGGGACAACACACGCTACTCGTTGCCGGCCAAGCTGCTGCTGACGCCCATCATACTTGGCTGTACCATTCTATATTATGTCTTTGACCTGCTCCATTCGATGATTCAGCTGGTTCGTTCCGAAGTGCCTCGCAGCGTTTTGGAATTCGTTCAAAAATCGTGTGCCCTACAAAATTATATACAATTCTGATAATAACCAAGGTTTCCGTTATCTAACTGTTAATAATTGGAATTGGAGTTTGGTTTCGAATTTGAGTTTGGATTTAAATATGCATTGAAATACGGCGGATTGTCGACTGTATATAATATAATAAATTAATATAATTTGGAATTAATTTCAACATCAATTGTTAATTGTTGCTTACTGATTATTTCGTTTGGCAATTCTCTGTGCAACGGTTCTCTTCACTCTAACTCTATTCTCTCTCTCACTTTCTCTCTCTCTCTCTCTCGTTACGTTCTCGCTCCCTGAAACTGCTGCACTTTGTGTCAATTGTGTTGTAACTGTTACTACTAAACTGAATGTACCTAATATTCCCCCCTCCCTTAACGAGATTGTTGTGCAACTTTGATTGTAGCCTAATACACACATACATAACTCACGCATACCTTTACTGATTCGCACACAAACAAACAAACAAACAAACTTTGCATTCAGTTAACATTAACAAAAAGACTTTTTTTTTTTTTTAAGGAAACGCAGATTTAATGTTAACCATTAACCATAAAAAAAACTGGCTTTGTTTTCGTTTTGCTGCGTGCTGCGCTTTTTTTAACACACGCTCATATTCTCACCTCTCATCCTTCTCATCCTTGGCAGATCGAATCCGGGTACGCCGACGCAGCCGCGACGACCGGACTTCATCGGGCTCAACGCACAGGCAGCGGCACAGCAGCAACAGCAGCAACAGCAGCAGCAGCAACAGGCTGCAGCGGCAGCAGCTGCATACTATGAATACACAAGCGGGCTACCGCCGCAGCACCCGCAGTCGGCAACAATTCAACAGCAGCAACAGTTGCTGCTGCAACAGCAACGTGTCATGCTACAGCATCAACAACAACAACAACAGCAGCAGCAGCAGCAACAACAGCAACAACAACAAGGTGGGCTAAGAGGGATATTATAATACATAATAATTTCGAGCTGATATTAATAAAATAAATGCAAAAAAAATATTATTTAAAATTGAGCGATTTGTTAGCAAGCAATTTGATATTTTGTGTGTATTTGTAAAATACAAATTCGATAATTAGTCACGTTGCAATCGTTTTTACTTTGAACACAAATTAAATATTATTTATTCAATATGAATAATTGAATTGATTTGGTTTCACACATGCATCAATAATTGCCGAAAAATCAAAGAGAAATCTTATAATTAAAAGTTGTCGATAAATTGTTGAAAATTTGAATTTGAGGCATCATTGCGTAATTGTAAATTTAAATTATATAATTAAAAGTTGTCGATAAATTGTTAAAAATTTGAATTTGAGACCAAATTTGAGGCATTATTGAGTAATTGTAAATTTAAATTATATAATTAAAAATTGTCCATAAATTGTTGTGAATATTGAATACTTGAATTTGAGGACAAATTGCAATTGTAAATTTACTGATTGCCACTCGGATGCCATTCGATAGTCGATAACAAATTAAGTACTGTGGCAAAAGATTTGTTGACAAATTCCTTTTTTAATTGCAGTGTTGCAGCAGCAGCAGCAACAATCGCTGGCCCAGGCTGCTTATGGAGGCAGTCCGCAGCGTCGCTTCCTGTCTGAGGGCGAGCTGGTGCGTCAGGGTGCCGGCGGTGGCGCTGAGCTCTCCTATGTGCGTTCCAATAACACTGTGGACAATATACGCGAACTGGCTGGCAGTCCGCAGCGCGGTGTCTACATGTGGAAGGACACCTCGCCCGGCTTTGGCGGCGGTGGCGTCGGTCCGGCCACCGTTAGTATTGGCAGCAGTGCGGGCACACTGCCAAGCAGCAACAATGCGGGCGGCGTCATGCAGCATGCCCAGTATATAACAGCCGGCGGTGGAGCCCATCCACTTATAATGACACACTCACGCATTCAGGACTATGCCATCCAACAACAGCAACAGCAGCAGCAGCAGCAACAACAACAACAGCAACAGCAGGCAGCCGCTTCATATCATCGCTCCAATCCCACAAGTCCAACAACCCTTCCGCTAACATCCACGGCACAAACATACATATTGCGTTGCAGCGGCGGTGCCGGCATTGCTGGAACGGCTGCAGCATCGGGCAGCAGCGGCAGCATTGGCAATCTACCAGCTAGCAGTAATGCCAGTGTTGGCACTGGAACTACTGCAACTGGTGGTGGCTATCAACCGCAACTGCGCGGCGGCATTCCTGTCTTTCCGCCAAATCCTTTGGCAGGCAACGCGCTTGGAGCGATGCAGCCACAGCCGTCGCCGCAGATCAAGCGCAAACAGACGCCAACGCGTCCAATGAGCTTTGTGCGTGCTCTGGAAATGACCGATTCAATGGAGATGCAGACCCTGGAACAACAGCAGCAGCAGCAGCAGGTGGCAGTCGCAGCGGCTGCGGCGGCAGCAACAATGGCCCGCAACAATGGCGGCCTGCCGAGCGGTGTCCCAACGAGCCTGGCCCAACAGAATGCGGCAGCCGCAGCCGCAGCGGCAGCAGTTGGACGGAATGCAGCTGCAGCTGCCGCTGCTGCTGCGGCGGCTGCTGCGGCCAATGCTAGTGGCACCCCAGATCGCGCCAGCATCTACGATATGAACTATGAGATATCTGTATAACCCGTGGTGGTGCCCGTCGTCGTAATGCCACCCGCCTCAGCAGCCAGCAGTGCGGTCGCCAACTCAACGGCAGCCGCCTCCTCCTTCTATGCACAGCAACAACAACAACATTCACAACAACAACAAGAACAGCAACAGCAACAGCAGCAGCAGAAGTTGCAGCAACAAAGCATATTAGATAATGGCGCTGAGCCGGCAGCCTACGCCTCGGTAAACCGGCAGCGGCATTGTCGTTGGAAGTGGATTGCGCGGCACCTCGGTACAATATTCACCCCGCTCCTACTACGAGTCGAGTCGGGAGAAGCGTGGAATTCAGGTAAAGACTTATATGGCCGAGGGCAATGGTTATAATCAGCGGTCGGGCAGCACAACGCTTTATAGTAAGGTGGGTAACATTTTGCAAAACCAAAACGAAACATTGCAAAAATTGCTATGCAAAACGAATATAATCTCTATAACCAATCTGTACTACTATAACCCTATAACTGTATACCTATCTGTATCTGTATCTATGTATACAAATATATATATATATATTTATATATATTATATATATTTTTGTGTGCTATCTTCTTGTTGCTATGTATCTTTATCTGTAATGTGGCGACTGCAATTAACAAATCTACTTTTTGTCGCTAATTCTTGTTATTTGTTTAACGCTTACTAAATAATTGTAATTCTGATTGTCATTCAATTGGTTCTGTATTTAATTTAGTTTTTTTTTTCTTTTTGAAATTTTGGAACTAATATATTGTATTGTTGAAATTGTCTTCTTTTTTGTGAACAAAACCCACACCCAAAATGTGCTGATTAACATTCTTCTGTTTAATTTACGCATTTGAATTTGTGCGCTGCCAAATGCTTTTGCTTCAATCACTTTAGCTAACTAGAATTAACCAAAGATAATAAGTTGATTCACATCAGGTCCACTTTCCCAGAACTGTATATTTAACGCACAGTTTGTTAGCCCTGTTTGTTGTCCTCGTAATGGTTACATGTAACAAAAAAAAAGCTGAAACCTTTTATTTTAAGTTTATATATTTATATATTTTTTTTTAAATTTAATTTTCTATGACTACCATTTGGGCCTGAGTTGAATTCTGTCCGAGCTTCATTTGACACTTATCAGATACTCAAATATCCGATTGTACACTTGACACACACACACACACACACACACACACACACACACACACACACACACATAACACACACTCAATCAAGCAATCAATCAATCAATCAGTTAATCGCACAGCTTAAAATGCAGAACTTAAGCACACTTCACTTCTATTATCTCCATCTATTTGGCTGTCTCTTTCCCGCATATTTATTGTTTATTTAAATCTTGGTATTATCCTTAATGCACTTGCGTAGAGTATTTGCAACATTGACACATCTTTTGTTTTGAGAGATAGAAAGTAGAATTTGTGTGTTTAGGCTCTTTCAATTGCTGACAAGTTCTAGATCAATGATAGTTAACAAACAATTAACAAGCTGTAAACACAAATAGAAGTCAGAAAAAAAGAAAATATAATAAATATATAAAGTAAAATATAACTTTAGAACAATCGTAGAAACTGACAATATTTCAATCGGAACTTATTAAATATAAAAATAAATATATTTATGTAAACAGTTTATTACACAAAATATATTTTCGTTTTCGCCACATTTGAAATCAAGGCAGGCTTTGCTCATTTCTCAGACACATTTGGCCTATGGAACTGGTTAACAGCTCATTCATTCACACACTCGAAAAAGTCTCAGCTCGCAAACAAAAATTAAAATTTTTTCTCACCCAAACGAAAATTTTCTATACAAAACACAAAACAGAAACTAAAATTTATTTTTTTTTTTGGAAATTATTATTTCGGCACATCGTTGAATAACGCCCATTTGTGGTGCAAAAACAAAGACGAAAAAGAATCTTCAACCAGTCGAAGGTGGTAACTGCCGCAACACAACGAAAATACCATTTCACCGGCGTGCATTCCAAGACGAACCCATTATCGCTTCGCTGGTTACATCGCGGCCTGGATGGCGATGCCGGCGATGCTCGATTCACGTTGGGATCACAACTCAAGCAACGCGATTGCCACCAACTGGTCTATAGACCAAGCATGCCCCAAGATGTCGACTCCTCACAAATCGTGGACAGCAGCAAGAATGGATTTCAGTCAGTCCACGATAACGAAAATCATCATAGCTATTTGAACAATAACAGCAACGCTGAGGACAACAACAATAATGAGCACAATATGAATTTGGATCGGCGTCAGGAATCCTCAAGAATCTACAAATTTAATGGCTTACATTATGATCATCTGCGTGATGCTGAAGGCGCTTTAAATGCCACCAGTGCTGCTGTTGCAGTCACTGATCTTGACCAGCCCTCGGTGGGCTTTATAACATTGGCTTTCTTCCTGCTGGGATATCTCATATCGGCTCTGCTGTTCGGCATGTGCTGCTCTTTTAGCTGGCTAAAAGTGCAGGTGTTGAGGCTGCGCCGGCATTACCTTGGCCAGGACAATCTATGGGAGTTCTTCGACTTTGGGGACAACACGCGCTACTCGTTGCCGGCCAAGCTGCTGATGACGCCCATTATACTTGGCTGTACCATTCTATATTATGTCTTTGACCTGCTCCATTCGATGATTCAGCTGGTTCGTTCCGAAGTGCCTCGCAGCGTTTTGGAATTCGTTCAAAAATCGTGTGCCCTACAAAATGATATACAATTCTGATAATAACCAAGGTTTCCGTTATCTAACTGTTAATAATTGGAATTGGAGTTTGGTTTCGAATTTGAGTTTGGATTTAAATATGCATTGAAATACGGCGGATTGTCGACTGTATATAATATAATAAATTAATATCATTTGGAATTAATTTCAACATAAATTGTTAATTGTTGCTTACTGATTATTTCGTTTGGCAATTCTCTGTGCAACGGTTCTCTTCACTCTAACTCTATTCTCTCTCTCACTTTCTCTCTCTCTCTCTCGTTTCGTTCTCGCTCCCTGAAATTGCTGCACTTTGTGTCAATTGTGTTGTAACTGTTACTACTAAACTGAATGTACTTAATATTCCCCCCTCCCTTAACGAGATTGTTGTGCAACTTTGATTGTAGCCTAATACACACATACATAACTCACGCATACCTTTACTGATTCGCACACAAACAAACAAACAAACAAACTTTGCATTCAGTTAACATTAACAAAAAGACTTTTTTTTTTTTTTTAAAGGAAACGCAGATTTAATGTTAACCATTAACCATAAAAAAAACTGGCTTTGTTTTCGTTTTGCTGCGTGCTGCGCTTTTTTTAACACACGCTCATATTCTCACCTCTCATCCTTCTCATCCTTGGCAGATCGAATCCGGGTACGCCGACGCAGCCGCGACGACCGGACTTCATCGGGCTCAACGCACAGGCAGCGGCACAGCAGCAACAGCAGCAGCAGCAACAGCAGCAGCAGCAACAGGCTGCAGCGGCAGCAGCTGCATACTATGAATACACAAGCGGGCTACCGCCGCAGCACCCGCAGTCGGCAACAATTCAACAGCAGCAACAGTTGCTGCTGCAACAGCAACGTGTCATGCTACAGCATCAACAACAACAACAACAGCAGCAGCAGCAGCAACAACAGCAACAACAACAAGGTGGGCTAAGAGGGATATTATAATACATAATTCTTTCGAGCTGATATTAATAAAATAAATGCAAATAAATATTATTTAAAATTGAGCGATTTGTTAGCAAGCAATTTGATATTTTGTGTGTATTTGTAAAATACAAATTCGATAATTAGTCACGTTGCAATCGTTTTTACTTTGAACACAAATTAAATATTATTTATTCAATATGAATAATTGAATTGATTTGGTTTCACACATGCATCAATAATTGCCGAAAAATCAAAGAGAAATCTTATAATTAAAAGTTGTCGATAAATTGTTGAAAATTTGAATTTGAGGCATCATTGCGTAATTGTAAATTTAAATTATATAATTAAAAATTGTCCATAAATTGTTGAGAACATTTAAAATTTGAATTTGAGGAATCATTGAGTAATTGTAAATTTAAATTATATAATTAAAAGTTGTCGATAAATTGTTGAAAATTTGAATTTGAGACCAAATTTGAGGCACTATTGAGTAATTGTAAATTTAAATTATATAATAAAAAATTGTCCATAAATTGTTGTGAATATTGAACACTTGAATTTGAGGCCAAATTGCAATTGTAAATTTACTGATTGCCACTCGGATGCCATTCGATAGTCGATAACAAATTAAGTACTGTGGCAAAAGATTTGTTGACAAATTCCTTTTTTAATTGCAGTGTTGCAGCAGCAGCAGCAACAATCGCTGGCCCAGGCTGCCTATGGAGGCAGTCCGCAGCGTCGCTTCCTGTCTGAGGGCGAGCTGGTGCGTCAGGGTGCCGGCGGTGGCGCTGAGCTCTCCTATGTGCGTTCCAATAACACTGTGGACAATATACGCGAACTGGCTGGCAGTCCGCAGCGCGGTGTCTACATGTGGAAGGACACCTCGCCCGGCTTTGGCGGCGGTGGCGTCGGTCCGGCCACCGTTAGTATTGGCAGCAGTGCGGGCACACTGCCAAGCAGCAACAATGCGGGCGGCGTCATGCAGCATGCTCAGTATATAACAGCCGGCGGTGGAGCCCATCCACTTATAATGACACACTCACGCATTCAGGACTATGCCATCCAACAACAGCAACAGCAGCAGCAGCAGCAGCAGCAGCAGCAGCAGCAACAACAACAGCAACAGCAGGCAGCCGCTTCATATCATCGCTCCAATCCCACAAGTCCAACAACTCTTCCGCTAACATCCACGGCACAAACATACATATTGCGTTGCAGCGGCGGTGCCGGCATTGCTGGAACGGCTGCATCATCGGGCAGCAGCGGCAGCATTGGCAATCTACCAGCTAGCAGTAATGCCAGTGTTGGCACTGGAACTACTGCAACTGGTGGTGGCTATCAACCGCAACTGCGCGGCGGCATTCCTGTCTTTCCGCCAAATCCTTTGGCAGGCAACGCGCTTGGAGCGATGCAGCCACAGCCGTCGCCGCAGATCAAGCGCAAACAGACGCCAACGCGTCCAATGAGCTTTGTGCGTGCTCTGGAAATGACCGATTCAATGGAGATGCAGACCCTGGAACAACAGCAGCAGCAGCAGCAGGTGGCAGTCGCAGCGGCTGCGGCGGCAGCAACAATGGCCCGCAACAATGGCGGCCTGCCGAGCGGTGTCCCAACGAGCCTGGCCCAACAGAATGCGGCAGCCGCAGCCGCAGCGGCAGCAGTTGGACGGAATGCAGCTGCAGCTGCCGCTGCTGCTGCGGCGGCTGCTGCGGCCAATGCTAGTGGCACCCCAGATCGCGCCAGCATCTACGATATGAACTATGAGATATCTGTATAACCCGTGGTGGTGCCCGTCGTCGTAATGCCACCCGCCTCAGCAGCCAGCAGTGCGGTCGCCAACTCAACGGCAGCCGCCTCCTCCTTTTATGCACAGCAACAGCAACAACAACAACAACATTCACAACAACAACAAGAACAGCAACAGCAGCAGCAGAAGTTGCAGCAACAAAGCATATTAGATAATGGCGCTGAGCCGGCAGCCTACGCCTCGGTGCCCATACCCATACCAATAGCCATGCCCGTCTCAGTCTCCGTATCCGTGCTGGCCAGCAGCAAGCAGCACAACAGCGGTAGCAACCACCACCACCACCAGCACCAGCACCAGCACCAAAGTCACCTCAACATCACCAAGACGCCAAACAAGCGCAAGTTCTCCACGTTCTTCTAGAAATCAGTTCAAGTCTGATCAGTCATCCAATCATCCAGTCACGCCCCAGTCTTGTATATAGTATCCGTGATTATGTTATTATTGAAGATGATGATGATGATGATGACTCATAAAGGGATGCAGCAGCTAGACAGGAACATTTTTGGGTGCTGCTCGATATTTATATATCTATATACATATATATATATTTATATATATAGATATATATATTTATTTATATTTGTATTTTTTAGTATCTAACATTTTGTTTAATTTTGATTTGGAATTTTATTAATTTTACATATAAACTTCAAAATTGTCAGCAATTTTCGAGTTAGCCCAAAAGAGTTGCAGCGCGATGTTAACTATTAATCGAAAACAATGTACGCGGTTTTTTTTCTTGTGTATTTAAATGCAACCAAAATGGGAAAACTATTTGTGCTTTTATTATGTCAATACTATAAATATTTAATTAATTTATGGCGCTCGGCACGCCCACAATCGAGCAAAATGCATATGAAATCTATATTAAATATAAGTACACATACATGTATATATATATATATATATATATATATATGTGTATGTATATATATATGTATACATGTACATGTATATATATATATATATATATATGTATTCGCATTGCAATCAAGTTGAATATAGACAAAAGTCAGGTCAAAATAAATTGTCAAGCTCGGCTAAGACGAGTTCGAGTTCAAATAGCTAACTGCATATGTATTTCTATGTACTACTACTATTGCAACTTACACCTAATCGAAGAAAAAAAAAACGCCAAAACTTGTAAACGATTATAATCGATAATTATCGAAAATAACTAAATTGTGAGTGTATGTGCTTTGCGACTGAGTGTTTGTGTGCGTGCGTTCATTATATATATATATATATATATATATTTATATATATATATATTTATATATATATATATATATATATAGATAGATTGTGTTTCGTGTATGTGTGTGTGTGTGTGAATGTAGCCATATATATAATATATATGTGCGTGTTTTGTACGCGTATGTAGGGAATACTTATGTACATATATTCCTATATATATACAAATATGTATGTGTATGTATATGCCTATTCTCCCCCCACTCCCCCCCCATTTCAATCATCAATTTTAAGCCAGCATGTCAAGTCAAGTTGCAAAGGACTGCTGTTGGCCCTGGCCTATATATATACATATATCGTCCACTTCTCTTACGATCGTATTTTTTTTTTAAATTTTTTTTTATTGTTTTTTTTTTGTACATAAGTGGATATTTATGTTTTAAAGAATACGTATTGTGTGTAAAATGTATTCTGTTAGGGCAAAACTGTTACAGCCAAGTTAATTGTTGTTCATGTTGTGCCAGTTGACAACTATCAGCTATATACATGTTTATAACATATATATATTTACGGCTGTAACCAATTTGGCCCGCTCTTAGAATATATTTTAATATTTGTTGTTATGTTTTTAAGTTCAAT
This sequence comes from Drosophila longiperda, assembly GCA_035042125.1. NCBI lineage: Eukaryota > Metazoa > Arthropoda > Insecta > Diptera > Drosophilidae > Drosophila > Drosophila longiperda. The sequence continues at coordinate 2,381,768 of JAWNLV010000113.1, forward strand.
TAGTGTTTTTTTTTTTTTTTTTTTTTTTTTTTCTGCCGACTTGTTAATGTGTAGCAATCAATCAATATATACAATTTTGAGTCACTCCAATCAAATGAAGACTCAAACACCAAGCGACCACATCTGAAGACTTGTCATTGCTGGTCTCCAGTCCCAGTAACAAACAGACAAACACTAAACATTTAGCAAAAAATAGTAATGAATTGGAATCGATGGTAATTTAAAGTTTTATCAAAGTTAACAGAACAAAATGCAACAAATGAATAGAATTAATGTTTTGTAATAAAGCTAGCTATATATACGTATTTAATTGAGTGTTCGTACAGAAAAGGACCACATACAACATACATATACATATGTATATATAGAGCAGGGAGAGGTGATGGCCGGAGCTCTATAAATCCGAGGACATGTTGATCACAGAAACAAAACAAAAGATAAACAAAAACAAAAAAAAAAACAGCAACAAGCGAAGCGAGTTAATCGTTAATCGTTTATCGAATGCGATGTAATCTAAGTGTTTTTTGCTAACAAAATAAATTAACGAATTGAAGAAATTATTAATAAACTTATACAAAACATTCGCATATACATACAGTATGTGCGTCACAATATGTATATATATATATATATATATATACATATATATATAAATATGTAAAATGTAACTGAAACTGCAAATAGGAAACATAAAAAGAAAAGAAGAAAAAAAACAACAACCAACTGTAACAAACATTGTTTTAGATTTTTATACCAAATTTAATTAAATCGTCGAATCGTGTTGTTTAATCACTATACATATATTTATATAAATACGTTTTTTTTTATGCCACACATTCAGTTAGACAGGCAGAGGCAGACTCAAAGAGTATCTGCCTTGATAATGGAAATGTTGACGGTTAGCCAGACAGATGATATTACAGAATTGCAACTATCATCCTCAATCATGCGACTATCACATTCTTAATTGTTTTCTTTTGTTTGAACAAAAACATTTTTTCTTTTGTATACTGTGTGTACTTTGTAAAATATACAACAAGAAATTGAATAGCAACATTAACATCAAGGCAATTAACATATAATAAAGATAATAATAAAAAAAAAACCAAATGAAAATAATAATCTTTTAATGCAACTGGTCACATTAAATGCAGTTTCTGGCTGCGTCATCTTTGACATATTACAGATTCTTCTTCTTTTTCCTCGTCTCACTCTCCATCCATATGCTGAGCATCTTTTCGCTATGCCTATACTACGTGCTCAAAATCATGCCCCACATCAAACAGACGGCACCAACTGTCGCGTATCCTTTTTTCAAAAAAAAAAAAAAAAACAACTAAATCGCATACTTATTTTATTCTTGGAGTAAAATTAAAGTCTGGCAAACTAAATCAACCACATGCTGTGAATCAGATTTAAACTGGTTATTTAAAGAAAATATTATTGTGTTGCCAAATATTGTTCAATGATTACAAATCGCAGCTTATATTTGTAGTAGGATAATCCTAAATGATTATATATTCTGTAAATGTTAGTAGAATTCATTCTATACGACAATAAGTTGAGCTTTTAAACTGTCTGTTGCAAGGGGTTATTCTTGTGACCCGTAGTTAATCTGTTGATATTTGTAAGATTAGTCTGGAAATCGAAATTTCTTATATATTTAGTTGAACGTTTTATATGAATTATATTTATGTTTTCTGTTTCACGAATGAATGTCTATATCAATCTCATTAAACCCATTTTAATCTTTATTCCAACTCGAATTCTGAGCGATAGCTTTAAAACTAACTAAAGTCCAAGTTTTTCAAAAAATGGAAGTAAATAATGACAGGCATTTTCCTTAAGACGTAGCACATATCATATAAACCAAATTGATATTAGGCAGAATGTTAGCTATAAATATATTAAAACAAATACTTAAGTAAAAATATATAATTAAGTTTTTATGCTCAAGTAAGGAAGTCGGAAATGATATCTAAACTGGTTGCACAAACAATTTTTGGGTTATCTCGTTGGCCAAATTGGTTAAGCTTAACTGTAAACGCTCAATTTATAGTATGATTCTGATGGGTCTGGTCACCGTGCTGGCAATACCAATATTCGGTCTGACGGGCTTCCACATGGTGCTGGTATCGAGGGGTCGCACCACCAACGAACAGGTGACTGGCAAGTTTAAGGGTGGCTACAATCCGTTCTCCCGCGGCTGTTGGCACAACTGCTGCTACACGCAGTTCGGGCCACAGTATCCCAGGTAAGATCGTATCGAACTGCTTCGATTTGACTTCTATATCTATATATGCTAATGTCTTGCAGCCTGCTGACGCCGAAGAAGTATGCGTCACGACGGTCGCAGACGCAAAATCAGGCTATAAGCACCATATGCAACGATCGGACAAATCAACAGACCAATGCCGGAACCGGCAGCGGAACCAGTGGCAATGGCACAACCGGCAGCGGCATTGTCGTTGGAAGTGGATTGCGCGGCACCTCGGTACAATATTCACCCCGCTCCTACTACGAGTCGAGTCGGGAGAAGCGTGGAATTCAGGTAAAGACTTATATGGCCGAGGGCAATGGTTATAATCAGCGGTCGGGCAGCACAACGCTTTATAGTAAGGTGGGTAACATTTTGCAAAACCAAAACGAAACATTGCAAAAATTGCTATGCAAAACGAATATAATCTCTATAACCAATCTGTACTACTATAACCCTATAACTGTATAACTATCTGTATCTGTATCTGTATACAAATATATATATATATTTATATATATTATATATATTTTTGTGTGCTATCTTCTTGTTGCTATGTATCTTTATCTGTAATGTGGCGACTGCAATTAACAAATCTACTTTTTGTCGCTAATTCTTGTTATTTGTTTAACGCTTACTAAATAATTGGAATTCTGATTGTCATTCAATTGGTTCTGTATTTAATTTAGTTTTTTTTTTTCTTTTTGAAATTTTGGAACTAATATATTGTATTGTTGAAATTGTCTTCTTTTTTGTGAACAAACCCACATCCAAATGTGCTGATTAACATTCTTCTGTTTAATTTACGCATTTGAATTTGTGCGCTGCCAAATGCTTTTGCTTCAATCACTTTAGCTAACTAGAATTAACCAAAGATAATAAGTTGATTCACATCAGGTCCACTTTCCCAGAACTGTATATTTAACGCACAGTCTGTTAGCCCTGTTTGTTGTCCTCGTAATGGTTACATGTAACAAAAAAAGAAACTTTTTATTTTCAGTTTATATATATATTTTTTTTTTTTAATTTAATTTTCTATGACTACCAATTGGGCCTGAGTTGAATTCTGTCCGAGCTTCATTTGACACTTATCAGATACTCAAATATCCGATTGTACACTTGACACACACACACACACACACACACACACACACACACACACACACACATAACACACACTCAATCAAGCAATCAATCAATCAATCAGTTAATCGCACAGCTTAAAATGCAGAACTTAAGCACACTTCACTTCTATTATCTCAATCTATTTGGCTGTCTCTTTCCCGCCTATTTATTGTTTATTTAAATCTTGGTATTATCCTTAATGCACTTGCGTAGAGTATTTGCAACTTTGACACATCTTTTGTTTTGAAAGATAGAAAGTAGAATTTGTGTGTTTAGGTTCTTTCAATTGCTGACAAGTTCTAGATCAATGATAGTTAAAAAACAATTAACAAGCTGTAAACACAAATAGAAGTCAGAAAAAAAGAAAATATAATAAATATCTAAAGTAAAATATAACTTTAGAACAATAGTAGAAACTGGCATTATTTCAATCGGAACTTATTAAATATAAAAATAAATATATTTATGTAAATAGTTTATTACACGAAATATATTTTCGTTTTCGCCACATTTGAAATCAAGGCAGGCTTTGCTCATTTCTCAGACACATTTGGCCTATGGAACTGGTTAACAGCTCATTCATTCTCGAAAAAGTTACAGCTCGCAAACAAAAATTAAAATTTTTTCTCACCCAAACGAAAATAAATTTCTATACAAAACACAAACTAACATTTATTTTTTTTTTGGAAATTATTATTTCGGCACATCGTTGAATAACGCCAATTTGTGGTGCAAAAACAAAGACGAAAAAGAATCTGCAACCAGTCGAAGGTGGTAACTGCCGCAACGATGCAACAGTCACAACGGAAATACCATTTCACCGGCGTGCATTCCAAGACGAACCCATTATCGCTACGCTGGTTACATCGCGGCCTGGATGGCGATGCCGGCGATGCTCGATTCACGTTGGGATCACAACTCAAGCAACGCGATTGCCACCAACTGGTCTATAGACCAAGCATGCCCCAAGATGTCGACTCCTCACAAATCGTGGACAGCAGCAAGAATGGATTTCAGTCAGTCCACGATAACGAAAATCATCATAGCTATTTGAACAATAACAGCAACGCTGAGGACAACAACAATAATGAGCACAATATGAATTTGGATCGGCGTCAGGAATCCTCAAGAATCTACAAATTTAATGGCTTTCATTATGATCATGTGCGTGATGCTGAAGGCGCTTTAAATGCCACCAGTGCTGCTGTTGCAGTCATTGATCTTGACCAGCCCTCGGTGGACTTTATAACATTGGCTTTCTTCCTGCTGGGATATCTCATATCGGCTCTGCTGTTCGGCATGTGCTGCTCTTTTAGCTGGCTAAAAGTGCAGGTGTTGAGGCTGCGCCGGCATTACCTTGGCCAGGACAATCTATGGGAGTTCTTCGACTTTGGGGACAACACACGCTACTCGTTGCCGGCCAAGCTGCTGCTGACGCCCATCATACTTGGCTGTACCATTCTATATTATGTCTTTGACCTGCTCCATTCGATGATTCAGCTGGTTCGTTCCGAAGTGCCTCGCAGCGTTTTGGAATTCGTTCAAAAATCGTGTGCCCTACAAAATTATATACAATTCTGATAATAACCAAGGTTTCCGTTATCTAACTGTTAATAATTGGAATTGGAGTTTGGTTTCGAATTTGAGTTTGGATTTAAATATGCATTGAAATACGGCGGATTGTCGACTGTATATAATATAATAAATTAATATAATTTGGAATTAATTTCAACATCAATTGTTAATTGTTGCTTACTGATTATTTCGTTTGGCAATTCTCTGTGCAACGGTTCTCTTCACTCTAACTCTATTCTCTCTCTCACTTTCTCTCTCTCTCTCTCTCGTTACGTTCTCGCTCCCTGAAACTGCTGCACTTTGTGTCAATTGTGTTGTAACTGTTACTACTAAACTGAATGTACCTAATATTCCCCCCTCCCTTAACGAGATTGTTGTGCAACTTTGATTGTAGCCTAATACACACATACATAACTCACGCATACCTTTACTGATTCGCACACAAACAAACAAACAAACAAACTTTGCATTCAGTTAACATTAACAAAAAGACTTTTTTTTTTTTTTTAAAGGAAACGCAGATTTAATGTTAACCATTAACCATAAAAAAAACTGGCTTTGTTTTCGTTTTGCTGCGTGCTGCGCTTTTTTTAACACACGCTCATATTCTCACCTCTCATCCTTCTCATCCTTGGCAGATCGAATCCGGGTACGCCGACGCAGCCGCGACGACCGGACTTCATCGGGCTCAACGCACAGGCAGCGGCACAGCAGCAACAGCAGCAACAGCAGCAGCAGCAACAGGCTGCAGCGGCAGCAGCTGCATACTATGAATACACAAGCGGGCTACCGCCGCAGCACCCGCAGTCGGCAACAATTCAACAGCAGCAACAGTTGCTGCTGCAACAGCAACGTGTCATGCTACAGCATCAACAACAACAACAACAGCAGCAGCAGCAGCAACAACAGCAACAACAACAAGGTGGGCTAAGAGGGATATTATAATACATAATAATTTCGAGCTGATATTAATAAAATAAATGCAAAAAAAATATTATTTAAAATTGAGCGATTTGTTAGCAAGCAATTTGATATTTTGTGTGTATTTGTAAAATACAAATTCGATAATTAGTCACGTTGCAATCGTTTTTACTTTGAACACAAATTAAATATTATTTATTCAATATGAATAATTGAATTGATTTGGTTTCACACATGCATCAATAATTGCCGAAAAATCAAAGAGAAATCTTATAATTAAAAGTTGTCGATAAATTGTTGAAAATTTGAATTTGAGGCATCATTGCGTAATTGTAAATTTAAATTATATAATTAAAAGTTGTCGATAAATTGTTAAAAATTTGAATTTGAGACCAAATTTGAGGCATTATTGAGTAATTGTAAATTTAAATTATATAATTAAAAATTGTCCATAAATTGTTGTGAATATTGAATACTTGAATTTGAGGACAAATTGCAATTGTAAATTTACTGATTGCCACTCGGATGCCATTCGATAGTCGATAACAAATTAAGTACTGTGGCAAAAGATTTGTTGACAAATTCCTTTTTTAATTGCAGTGTTGCAGCAGCAGCAGCAACAATCGCTGGCCCAGGCTGCTTATGGAGGCAGTCCGCAGCGTCGCTTCCTGTCTGAGGGCGAGCTGGTGCGTCAGGGTGCCGGCGGTGGCGCTGAGCTCTCCTATGTGCGTTCCAATAACACTGTGGACAATATACGCGAACTGGCTGGCAGTCCGCAGCGCGGTGTCTACATGTGGAAGGACACCTCGCCCGGCTTTGGCGGCGGTGGCGTCGGTCCGGCCACCGTTAGTATTGGCAGCAGTGCGGGCACACTGCCAAGCAGCAACAATGCGGGCGGCGTCATGCAGCATGCCCAGTATATAACAGCCGGCGGTGGAGCCCATCCACTTATAATGACACACTCACGCATTCAGGACTATGCCATCCAACAACAGCAACAGCAGCAGCAGCAGCAACAACAACAACAGCAACAGCAGGCAGCCGCTTCATATCATCGCTCCAATCCCACAAGTCCAACAACCCTTCCGCTAACATCCACGGCACAAACATACATATTGCGTTGCAGCGGCGGTGCCGGCATTGCTGGAACGGCTGCAGCATCGGGCAGCAGCGGCAGCATTGGCAATCTACCAGCTAGCAGTAATGCCAGTGTTGGCACTGGAACTACTGCAACTGGTGGTGGCTATCAACCGCAACTGCGCGGCGGCATTCCTGTCTTTCCGCCAAATCCTTTGGCAGGCAACGCGCTTGGAGCGATGCAGCCACAGCCGTCGCCGCAGATCAAGCGCAAACAGACGCCAACGCGTCCAATGAGCTTTGTGCGTGCTCTGGAAATGACCGATTCAATGGAGATGCAGACCCTGGAACAACAGCAGCAGCAGCAGCAGGTGGCAGTCGCAGCGGCTGCGGCGGCAGCAACAATGGCCCGCAACAATGGCGGCCTGCCGAGCGGTGTCCCAACGAGCCTGGCCCAACAGAATGCGGCAGCCGCAGCCGCAGCGGCAGCAGTTGGACGGAATGCAGCTGCAGCTGCCGCTGCTGCTGCGGCGGCTGCTGCGGCCAATGCTAGTGGCACCCCAGATCGCGCCAGCATCTACGATATGAACTATGAGATATCTGTATAACCCGTGGTGGTGCCCGTCGTCGTAATGCCACCCGCCTCAGCAGCCAGCAGTGCGGTCGCCAACTCAACGGCAGCCGCCTCCTCCTTCTATGCACAGCAACAACAACAACATTCACAACAACAACAAGAACAGCAACAGCAACAGCAGCAGCAGAAGTTGCAGCAACAAAGCATATTAGATAATGGCGCTGAGCCGGCAGCCTACGCCTCGGTAAACCGGCAGCGGCATTGTCGTTGGAAGTGGATTGCGCGGCACCTCGGTACAATATTCACCCCGCTCCTACTACGAGTCGAGTCGGGAGAAGCGTGGAATTCAGGTAAAGACTTATATGGCCGAGGGCAATGGTTATAATCAGCGGTCGGGCAGCACAACGCTTTATAGTAAGGTGGGTAACATTTTGCAAAACCAAAACGAAACATTGCAAAAATTGCTATGCAAAACGAATATAATCTCTATAACCAATCTGTACTACTATAACCCTATAACTGTATACCTATCTGTATCTGTATCTATGTATACAAATATATATATATATATTTATATATATTATATATATTTTTGTGTGCTATCTTCTTGTTGCTATGTATCTTTATCTGTAATGTGGCGACTGCAATTAACAAATCTACTTTTTGTCGCTAATTCTTGTTATTTGTTTAACGCTTACTAAATAATTGTAATTCTGATTGTCATTCAATTGGTTCTGTATTTAATTTAGTTTTTTTTTTTCTTTTTGAAATTTTGGAACTAATATATTGTATTGTTGAAATTGTCTTCTTTTTTGTGAACAAAACCCACACCCAAAATGTGCTGATTAACATTCTTCTGTTTAATTTACGCATTTGAATTTGTGCGCTGCCAAATGCTTTTGCTTCAATCACTTTAGCTAACTAGAATTAACCAAAGATAATAAGTTGATTCACATCAGGTCCACTTTCCCAGAACTGTATATTTAACGCACAGTTTGTTAGCCCTGTTTGTTGTCCTCGTAATGGTTACATGTAACAAAAAAAAAGCTGAAACCTTTTATTTTAAGTTTATATATTTATATATTTTTTTTTAAATTTAATTTTCTATGACTACCATTTGGGCCTGAGTTGAATTCTGTCCGAGCTTCATTTGACACTTATCAGATACTCAAATATCCGATTGTACACTTGACACACACACACACACACACACACACACACACACACACACACACACACATAACACACACTCAATCAAGCAATCAATCAATCAATCAGTTAATCGCACAGCTTAAAATGCAGAACTTAAGCACACTTCACTTCTATTATCTCCATCTATTTGGCTGTCTCTTTCCCGCATATTTATTGTTTATTTAAATCTTGGTATTATCCTTAATGCACTTGCGTAGAGTATTTGCAACATTGACACATCTTTTGTTTTGAGAGATAGAAAGTAGAATTTGTGTGTTTAGGCTCTTTCAATTGCTGACAAGTTCTAGATCAATGATAGTTAACAAACAATTAACAAGCTGTAAACACAAATAGAAGTCAGAAAAAAAGAAAATATAATAAATATATAAAGTAAAATATAACTTTAGAACAATCGTAGAAACTGACAATATTTCAATCGGAACTTATTAAATATAAAAATAAATATATTTATGTAAACAGTTTATTACACAAAATATATTTTCGTTTTCGCCACATTTGAAATCAAGGCAGGCTTTGCTCATTTCTCAGACACATTTGGCCTATGGAACTGGTTAACAGCTCATTCATTCACACACTCGAAAAAGTCTCAGCTCGCAAACAAAAATTAAAATTTTTTCTCACCCAAACGAAAATTTTCTATACAAAACACAAAACAGAAACTAAAATTTATTTTTTTTTTTGGAAATTATTATTTCGGCACATCGTTGAATAACGCCCATTTGTGGTGCAAAAACAAAGACGAAAAAGAATCTTCAACCAGTCGAAGGTGGTAACTGCCGCAACACAACGAAAATACCATTTCACCGGCGTGCATTCCAAGACGAACCCATTATCGCTTCGCTGGTTACATCGCGGCCTGGATGGCGATGCCGGCGATGCTCGATTCACGTTGGGATCACAACTCAAGCAACGCGATTGCCACCAACTGGTCTATAGACCAAGCATGCCCCAAGATGTCGACTCCTCACAAATCGTGGACAGCAGCAAGAATGGATTTCAGTCAGTCCACGATAACGAAAATCATCATAGCTATTTGAACAATAACAGCAACGCTGAGGACAACAACAATAATGAGCACAATATGAATTTGGATCGGCGTCAGGAATCCTCAAGAATCTACAAATTTAATGGCTTACATTATGATCATGATAAACCATAAGTAAAAAGAAGAATTAAGAATTAAAATAATTGACATACACTGGAAAATATCGCACTGCAGAAAGTAAGTTTAAATTATTTTGAATTGCATTGACATCACTTGAATATATCCCATTGTTTGGAGCTTAACATAAAAACACTATCCCTATACGGTTGACAGGATCGTAATCTAAGTAAACTATATCCATCTGATGTATCTTATATACAACATGTGTCGATTGCAATGTTGGTTCTATATCTTTCTATGAAGGTTGAAATGGGGAAAGGGAATTGGTGGCTTACAAGATACAATTAGGTGAGCTTAGATTTTCTTTTTTTTTGATAGGAGTAGTGAGTAAACTGTTTGTAGCTTGAGTTTGTTACAAAAAGGATATTTAATTTATCATTTAACATTAGACTGAGACTGCTGCAACACATAATCGCTCTGTACATTTTCACACACATTGATGATTAGGGATTACACAACGCGCTTGACCTCAAAGAAGCGCTTCAGATAATACACCTGGCCGACGGTCATCAGTACAAGGACGAGCGCCTCAAATGTGGACCAGAGGACGACACGCGAGTTGGTGCTCTCATTAACCGAACGATGAATCTTGTCGCGCACCTGCAAAAAAATTTAGGGGATTTAGCAATTGAACACTGTGTAGACTCGTCGTCGTCACTTACATGCATGTATTCCTGCTCGTGCTTGACATTGGTCAGGGTGCCAGATAGCTCGCGTATCATATCCTCCAGCTTGGTGTGACCGACTTCCTCCTCACCGGGTGCGCCAGGTGCACGTTGGGGCGCATCGCCCTTCTCGATGGAGAACATGACCTGCTTGGGTGTCATGCTGCTGCGCTCGTTGTTGAAGCAGACGGTATAGGTACCCTTTCCTGGCGCAACGAACGTATATTTTCCCGAAGACTCCTTCTCGCTCTCGTGCATGACATGCTGGCCGGGGCCGGTGATTTTGATGTCCACATCGAGAAAGCCGCCCTCGATCACCTCAAATGTTACGCCTGCCAAATTAAATACGCAAAATTACTTATTGCTTGCAATTGTCGAGCTATTTACACGGCGGAACAGACGCAGGCTGCTACTTACCAAATTTGGTGCCACCTTCGATGTTCTCGAAGAAGCATTCCTCGTTATGCGCGTCCACATTGACAATGAAGGCGTGGCCGGGTCTCGTCAGGAGTAGCAGGAAGCCACATAATGTTAGCAATAAACTGGCCACCGTCGTTCGCATTGTCTAGCGTTGCTTTTGTCAAATTTTTTAACTTTTCAGCGGCGGCCACGTAGTTGTACTTGTGTCGATTGTCTCAACTAACGATAACGATAGTCGTGTTGTTGTTGTTGGTATCTGTTCATTTTATACAGTGTGCCAAAAAAAATACTAGAATCTTAATTAGTGAATAACATGGTCACCCCTAATTCTGGCAGCATTCACAAGGTTTCAAAAACAACAATACAAGTAACGAAATATAAAAATTCTCGAATACTCTAAATGATATTAAGTTAACACAAAGTATTGCTAAAATATTTTTGCAACCTCTCCGCTACATATGAAATTGTGTAAGCTAAACTTATTTTTTTTTTTAAATTAACAGTGTGCGCGCTTTTATAACAGGCCCTGTACGGCTGGTTGCCACTGTTAATTTCTGAAATGTTAAAAAATACTAACTACTATCGCCACCAGCACGCAGTGGGACCAGCAATCAGCAAAATATATTTGGTAATTTAGTTTGAGAAGAAGTAAAGTTAATTTTGAAACGGTATAATAACAGTAAGCTGTAAACCCTTAAGCCAATCGGATGCTGCGTACGCAAAAAAAGTTGAACTGAACGAGTGTAAAATACAAAAGTTAAAGACTTCTGAATCACGTGCGTTTCTGGCATAATATATATTAGTTACATTCATTTTTTTTGCTGTGGTCGTGCGAGTTCAGTGAAAACAATTGTTCTGTTTTTGTTTTAAATGCACTCCATTTAACCTAATCAAACTACAAACTGCAAACAAGAACGAAAACAAAAACAAAGCCTGGACGACACTATGGCTGTCGATTTGGACGCCACGTGCAGACGGCGTCGCCGCCTTTAATTTCTGCTCTGACAGCAATAACTATAATAACAATAACAAGAACAACAACATCAGTTGTTGGCCATAGAGATTATAGCCAGCGTCTTAAAGTGTTTTCGTCTTACAGCCATAAATCAAGTGACATGACCAGCGAAAGAAGGTTGGCATAAACAAAACTCATTTGCACACGTTGTCATCCTGCTCGTTTTGTCTGGCCACCTCCACCCTTCCCCTTTCAAGGAGCAACCCATAGGCAGCGGCAGCGGCAGCGCATAAATTTACCAACAGTTGGCAATCACCGCACACTGTCCACGAGCCGTAAAAAACAGAAGTGAGCAAAAGTTTGGTAAGTTTCTCATTAACATTGCCAAAACATATTTACATATCTTGCATTGCATATTTTTGTGTGTAATTGGTGGAGGATGGGATTAATTTTGTAGAATTTGTTAGATACATAGTAAAACAATAATTAAGCCCATTGCGCCTTGTTCTTGATTACCCACAATCAAAAATAGTGAGAAGCGTGTGTGTGTGAGTGTGTGTGTTTGAGAGTTTGAGTACATATCAGAGAGCTACTTTAAGGCGACTGGCAAACGCCGAAAACTGATCTCTGAAATTCAGCAAGCCAGCATATTGCCCTTTGCTCTCTTGTACGCAAAATAATTAAAAAGAGAAGTGGACCAGCGCTGCATGTAATTAACGGTAATTAACGATGTCAAAGAGTAGCGGTAATAACCATCAAGCAGCGTCAAACAAGCAAGAGAATAACAGCACTGCAGGGTTTTTTTTCCCCCTTTCTATCCTTCATTGTTTCGCAGTGGCTGCCTTCAAATTTGTGTCGCTTTGCTTGCGGCGACTTACAAACTTTTGCCAAAAAGCAACAATAACGACAACATCGACGACAACTAAAAGCGGGCAACACTTTCCACTTTCCATCTTCCCCATTCCCCCCCCTTGGCACGTTTGCTATATCCTCTGCATTTCTGCCTGATTTATGCCAAAGGCAACAAGAGCAACAACAGCAACAACAGGGAAATTCATCGCAAAATTATGAAAAATTGTCGAAAGTCGAAAATGTTAAGCTAAAGGCGAAGAAAAAATAATAGGAAAAAAATAATAAGCCAAGCGAAAAGAAATTGCCATGTTTTATCCATAAATTTCAAACATATTTTGCTTAGCATATTTGGCACGGTTCTTGGCTTGTCGCAATTAACATATACAAATTTTCAAGCAACATAAACATAAATTCAGAAACATCGACTTACAGACGCTAAGCGCAATTTTATAAATTTAAACGATTTGCTTGTCTCTTGGCAATAGTGATCTATCAAGAGAGAGAGAGAGAGAGGGAGAGAAAAAAGCGAGAGAAAAGGGACAAACTCTGAGTCTAGAAAGATTTTTTTTCTTAAGTATGTAACGAACTAAAAAGACAAATTACAAAAAAAAAAAAAAAAAAAAAGATTTTGCTCAATAGATAACAGTTAATTGATATATAAAGAATATATTTTAATAAAATGGGTTTTTAATTCTTATTTCATACCCTTAAAGAGAGTATAATTTGTTATAGTTATTTGCATACCAAGCCATAAATTATATGTATTCTCGATCAGCATTACTGGCCGTGTCGATATAGTCTTGTCCGTCTGTCATCATTTTTTTGCGAATTAGCAGAACTGCCTCTTAGGGACACCTTTTTGCTGCTCGGCATATATCCGTATTATTGTTAAAGACTTGGAATTGGACTGAATGTGACTATATATCTGTCATCATTAGACGAAAAATGATTTAAGTCAATGACTATCCCAATCAGGATATATATTCTTGGTTATCTGAAGACGAACAAAATATTCGAGTGAATAGAGTCAATCGTCAGTAAAACGCACAATAAAATTATTGATGACTCTCGAATTTGTTACCCTTTTCTGTTGTCAAAGTTTCTGGTTGTCAACGAAATGTTCAAATTGTATTTAACTGTTTCAATGTCATGTCAAAAAGTTTGCTGCATCTTATGATGAGTTGGCATCGTTGTTGGCATAAATTAATTATATATTTATGATTTTTGTCAATTGTTGTTGCTTATAAATTTGGTTTGGAATTCAAATTAAAAATTAAGTCAATCATTAATTTTGTTATCAGGTGGGATCGACAACGATATACCCTATATCCAAAGTGTTAATTATATTCTAGAATTATTTCCAGAATGTAATCATGTGTGGGAGTTCCCCCTTTTCTTAAGATCTGTATAAGAATATATGTATATATCGACTAATATATATCTGGGGGTCGAATATGATTCCTTTTGTCTTTAACATACATTGGAATACAACCATTATTTTTTAAGCCGATTCGGTTCGCAGAACCAACAAAAATGGCACTTGTTTAACTTGTCAGGAAGGGTTTGTCAACTGCCTTTTTTTTTTCCTGACATTCTTGTACTTGGCTATGCAGAGACTTGTCAACTAAATGTGAGTTGAGCCTCAGCTTAATTCGTAAATAGTTTGCTGGTCGGGTTAAATGCGTCATTTAAAATGCATAAAGGAATTCGTTTTACTTATTGCTCATTTGACCCAAAAGTTGACTTTGGTTTGGTCCATTAATATCAAATGGCCAACCAAAAACACAGAAAGAGAAGCATACAACTAAAGATAGAAAGATAGAAAGAGAGAGAGAGAGAGAGAGAGAGAGAGGGACGGACGGAGAAAGAGAGTGAGGGAGAAAGAGAGTGAGGGAGTCGGAGACGGAGACCCGCAGAGTTGTACCACAAAAGTCAGGAGAGTTTAAAGTGGGCAACGCTTGACTGATTTAATGCATGTCAAAGTGTCAAAATATGCAATGCACAAAGAGAAGGACAAACGAGAGAGGGTTGGTGGTGGAGGTGGGGTGGGGTGGGGTGGATGATGCCCAAAGTTGATGAGACACACAGAGCCAAACAATTATAAATGATAAATGTCAACCAGAGAAGTGGGCGAAATTGCTGCCAAGAAAGAATGCGGGCATCCTTTCCCCCAGTGAGGGGGGTGTGTTGAGGAGGGGGGTTTTGGAGAATGGAATTCAGTCGTTTAACATTTAAACGCGCACATTTATTAAGGTTAATTTGGCTGGGCTCATTAATTAAATAAAATACACACACGCACACACGCACACACTCGCACACACATCAAAAGCAGTGGCTCAGTGCGCAGTTGAAATTGTTGTGAAGCAGACAAAATTGAAAGTGGCTTCCATAATAAAAAGAGCAACTTAATAAATAAATTGGCCCAATAAATATAGCACAACAATAGCTAAATAAAATCTTAGCAGTTATATTTTTTTTTTTTTGGCGGCTGTGTTGCAAATCCACAACAAATTGTTGCACTACTTTGCGCTGTTATTGTTAATATTGTTGGTTATTAATTTCAAATTAAAAAATAAATTTATATTGTTTTAAGGCGCAAGCTGCGCACGCGCAATAATAAAAACAAAAGTTGTCAAACAGTTGAGAAATAAACGTTGCAAGAAAAATGCACTAAGAAATTGTTGCACAGCTTTTGGTAACTGAAGCATTTGTGTAGACAGACAAGTCTTTGCTTGTAGCATACAACTCGGCGTGGCAAAAATATATTACTAGGTAAATGGACTACATTGTGTGCATGCAGGTTGCAGGTTGCAGGTTACAGGTTGCAGGTGGCAGGTTGCAGGTTGCAGGTTGCAGGATACAGGATGCATTATGTAAAGAGGTGTTATTAATTACAGCGTATTTATAGCGAGCTGTAAAACTTTTAACACGTGCCAGCGAAATTGTTAGTCAAGTTTTTTTTTTTTGCTGTTGCAGATGCTGTCACCGTTGCCGTTGCCGTTGCCGTTGCCGTAGTCGTTGCCGTTTTTGGCTTCGGTTTCGTTATCGTTTAGTGTCAAGTGGTAATAGCGACAGCAACAGCAACAAAAACGTTTACAACTAACGGTAATAGCTGCACATGACAAGCGACTAAAACTGTTGGCATAATATCAGCAACAACAACAACAACAACAACTTTAACAATAGCAATAACAACTTGTCAAAGCCAGTTGCCTGCTTTGCGCTCAAATAGTGTATGAAAATTGTATTAACACGTTTGTCACACATGGCTCAAATGCAAACTGAAGACGAAGCAACCATTTGGTGGCAAGCTAAATATATTTGTCGACTTTTGCAAAGTAATATTATTGCTTGCTTATCCATAATCGGTCAAATTGCACACAGATCGACATAAGTTTATATATATGTATGTATATATATAAGAAAGAATTATATCTAACTGTAAATCCAAACTTGAAATATTTTCTTCTTTTTTTTTGATGTGCAGTCGAGAGCTTATGGTAAGATCCGAATTAGCTTATATAAAGAGTATTAAAGCATTCATTGTGTTGCACATGCCATTGTACTCAAATTTATAGTTGTTGTTGTTGTTGTTGTTGTTGCATTGTGGCAGTGGCAGTGGTAATGGCAATGGCAATGGCTGTTAGCTTAGCTAAGCGTTTCCCGTTGCTTTGCTGATTTATGCGCCTAAACAATGCACATTCCCCAAACACACAAACACACACGCACACACACACGCTCACACGCAAACACACATGCACACACGCACACACACACACACACGCACACACACACGCACACACTTATATACATATCAAGCAGTGCTGCTTTAACTGTAAGAAGTGCATACAATAATTAAGCCAAATCAACTCACATTTGTGCACTTGTGTGTGTGTGTGTGTGTGTGTTTGATTGTGTGTTGGCGATTTATGTTTTCTTAACCTTATTTTGTTGTGCGCTGCATAAGCACACTCAATAGAGACTATTTGGCATCCACTTAATTTTTTTTTTCATTTATCCGACTTGCAACGCATTCTACTAGAAGCTTGAAATGATTATGATTATGATTATGGTAATGGTAAAGATAATGATGTTTCTGATAACAAATATAATGCTTGAGGTAGCAAAGTAATTTTGTAAATTGCACAAAACACACACACACACACACACACACACACACTCACCCACACACATACACAGTTCATATGATTAATTTAAATGCAGTTTAATTTGCATAGAGGAGCAAGGCACACTCAAACTGCAGCTGCAACTGGAGCAATTCCTCTTTTCTTTTTTTCTTCTTCTTCACTTCACTTTACTTTTGTTCTCTTGTTTTTTTTTTTCGTTCAATTTTGTTCTTATTTGCCTTCTTTATTTCCCACTGCTATTCATTGACATTTGCAGTTGCGTGCTCTTTTTCTCTCTCTCCCTCTCCCTCTCCCTCTCTCTATCAATATATCCCTCCATGTGTGTGTGTTTATGTTAATGTGTTTGTTTCTTGAAGCGTGAGCTGCATAACATTGAATACCGTTCAATTCACCTCCCTCCACTCCACTCCACTCCTCTCTCCTTTCCTCGTGGCTTCTGCTTGCTTGACTTTCTCTACTCTGGTTTTCTGGCTGGGTTTGCTGCCACTATTTGTTTGTTTAAGGCGCTTGAAATCAATTAAATGCATAGTTTCGAGCAGTTTTGCACTTTGCATCAACCTCTCGCCTCCACCCCCCCCCCATTTTTTCTCTGCCCTTCTTAGCGTTTCCAGGGCCACGCACTCGAAAAAATTGCTGCATACTTTTGTACGCTGGCAAAAGCATTTTTGTATGCCATGCTCGAATTCATTAGCACACAAATGTCAAGTTTTCTGCCTCCCCCCCCCCCCCCACGTACCCTTTTAATCTGAGTTGCCTTAGTGGTTCGGGGTGGGGGAGGGGTTGGTGAAACACTTCTGTTCCTTAGCGGCTGCCTACCTTAGCTTGCCGCCACAAACCCGTTGCACCACCCTGTCCAACGCCCATTTCACCCGTTTAACTGTCAGTGCGTCTGCGACTGCGTCTGCGTCTGTCTGCTTGAAGTGTTTAGCTTATTGAAAAGTTTTCATTTGGCGTCGGGCTCACGTTTAGCGTCAAGTTGCCAACTTTGAGGCTCGCGCGGGCATCTAAGGCAACTGGCATAGGCGAAGTCGGAGTCGGAGGCGTTGGCAACGCAAATAACCAAATGACAAAGTGAACTTTACTGGCAGCAGCAAGCGCAGCAGCAACGTCGTACTAATCAGACGGCATTAAAAATTACTGGCTTCGTACTGCGATTGCAACTCCGACTCCAAGTTAAAGTCCAACTACACTCACAAAAAAAGTAGATAAAAATCCAAAATTAAAATTACCCTACAGTTTTTCTCATTTTTTTTTTTTTTAGAAATAATTTCTAAATATTAAAAATACAAATTCTAAAAGCTAAATTTGCTATCCCGAAAAATTGGCGTTATTTTTTATTTTCTTTTAAACAATTTTTTCTATTATTAAGAAAAATATTTCTAATGGGTAAAAATGCAAACTGATGATAACTAAAAATAGTCACCTAAAATATGGCGATTTACTAAAAGCTTGGAAAATTTTTTGTATGAGTGTAGAACTTTTACTTTGACTTCGACTGCGAATGGTGAATGCTGAATGCGAATGCAAGTCCAAAAGTTGAAAGCTAAATTATGTAGCGCGACAGTAATTAGAGGTAAACTTTGATGCTGAAATAGTTTCAGACAGTGTTGCACAAAAATACCATCTTTTTTTCGCGCTACGCTGCCCAAATACGATTTCTGTGTTCGCCAAGGTGACTTAATCAAGCAGTTGTAAACATATTTTGCATAAGGTCTATAAGAACTGACTCAACGATTAATTTTTTAAAAGTTTTTCAATGAAAAAACTAGCACTGAGCATTTAAAATTAAAACAAATAACTACAAAACTAAAACTAAACAATTTTGGTTTTTTATTTTTAACAAGTAAAAGAAAAATAAAATTGTTATATTATTTAAACAATTATATTGAGTTTTTGGAATTTTTGTTTAGCAATAATAGCTGCATTTTCTTTTGGCATTAACAGATTAAGTTGTAGAATCTTTATTCTTATATATTCTTATATTCTTATATATATTAAATAAGCATATGGCACTGATTTTTAACGACATTAATATGGCTTAAATCTGGCGGCTCTTTTACTAAAAGCAAACTGTCCTCAAACCACATCCGAAGGGTCTCTATAAAGTTGTGGACAACTGAAAGTATAACAAAATATATATAAATAACTTATTTGTATTGATATTAGCGAATTTTCATCACAGCCGTCGATGTTTATGTAATATTTTGGCAATATTAAACAAATATCTATTATCCAGTCTGTTCAATTTTGCAATCCAATCAATTATAGCACCCAAAATAACTCGCTTTGAATGTCAGTTTAAAATGGGTGCATTAAAAATAATGTGAAATTTCCCATAAATATGTGTGTGTGTGAGTGTGTGTGTGTGTGTGAGTGTTTGTTATCAGCAAAGTGTAATAATCGTTATCGACAAAACAACTGAAACTGATTTATGAGCGTTCTGTTGTATATTATTGTTGCTATTGTTGCTCTTGTTGTTACTTTGGCACAATGTGTTGCTCTTTAGCGCCACATTTAACATTTCTGCACCCCCCGGACAGGACACACACACACACACACACACATAGTCGACCCTAGTTTTCAGATCCGACCCTAATAAACCTTAACGAACGAATCGGCAACGAGTTAGACACCGCTAAGCCATTAAAAATGCCATCAATGCGTAGTATGGCCGAGAGTTGAGGCCCAAACCCAAAAAAACCTCTAACGGCCAACAGGGCAACTACTAACTGCCAACTGGTAACTGGTAACTGCCAACTGGTAACTGACAACTGGCTATAACAACTGGCCCACACATCACAAAATCCAAACCAATCCAATCCACAAAAAAATATGAAACACAAATAAAAAAAAACACAAATCCATTGTAAATACGGATGGGCAACTGGAAGCTGTACAAGCGTATGGCATAATAATAGCCGCCAACTTGTCACCTCACCTCCGCCACGAAATTAACCTTTATTATGGTTGAGCAGTGGAGTGGAGAGGAGAGTGGGAGTGGGAGTAGGAGTGGGAGGGAGGGAGAGCGTCACAAACTCGTAAAAGGCATATCGGAAGAAAAAAATTACGTGTATCCTTTTTATAATCGCTTATACGTGCCACTTACGGGAGAGCGGGTGGGGGGTGGGGGAGGGGGAGTTTACTGGTTTGGCACGAAGCGCAACGCAACAAACTATTACATTTATTTCCATTGTGAGGACAGCTCGGTGGCATGATGGAAAAGGCTTAGAATGTGGACTAGTGTCACTTTTGCGGTTTAGCTTAGTTTATAAATGTTGCTCAGAATATTGCCCGACAGCCGATCCTCAATCTAAATTTGAGCTTGAACCCTTCTCCTTCTGCACTCGTTGAGGTTTTTTTTTTTTTTTTTGGTGTGTGATAACGAAATAAATAAAAAAAGAATAAAATAAATTTCATGTTTATTTCATCGCAATTTCTCGCATAGTTTTTTTTTTTTTTATTTAGCTAGTTTCTTGCTCATAAATAAATGTCTGTCTCTATTGCTGGCAGACAGTCCAGACCACTCGAGTCCCACTCAACTCAACTAAACTCGAACGCCTGTCATGAAGTTTGTCGCCCGACTAGCTGAATATGTGCAACCCATTGGCCATAATAATAATAGTGGCCCATGCTGGGTAGTTGGTAAGAGAAATCCCAACCCCCCTCTGACTGTCTGGCTGTCTTAAATTTAATAACGAATCGAGTTCATAAATTCAGCGTGTGTCACAAAATATACTTGGGGGCGCAATCAAATATTTGTGGCCATAAAAAAAAAAAATAAAAAGCAAAGAAAACTTAAAAAAAAAAAAAATATCCAAGTGACGTTTTAGCCGGGCTACTGAGTTATGTGTACCCGTAACTAACTCATAAAACTCACGAAAGTGCAGGTCGAGTGTGTATTCTGACGTTAACAACGAGCATTCTCCCCACTTAAGGTCAAGTGATGAACAATGAGTACTCAGTAAATGAGCAGCAGACAGTACTTTGAATACTGAGTGCATTCATTGCTCATATAAAAATATTTCTCTTAAAGTGGAGACTGGCTACACAGCAACAATATTTATATCCAAATCAAATTCAAATTATAAAAAAAAAATAAAATACAAATTTCGTATTATGATTAATATTAATATGTAAATAATTAGAATTATTTATTATAGACTGTTTTTATTAATCGTTTGTCGATGCTAACATTAAATTGATGAATGTGAATTTATTTATTATCCATCGAGCTTAAGTGACTCCCACGTGATGGGCCACTATTTGTCGCCCCACTGGGCGAAGTCACGTTCAGATCCTTCTGCTGTTCCATTTCACTTGCGAGGCGACTTCTCACTGTCTGGCTTGGCAAACAACAATTAATCATAAGCAGAAGATACACCTTGAGGGTGTTTTCCCGTTGCCTGGTTGAGCGTTGAGCAAATAAATATGAGCAGCGCCCCTTTTGGCATCAGCACCTGAGCTGCCAACGTGCAGATCTGGACTTTGTCAGGCAAATCCCAAGAATACGATATGTACACGAAGAACCTACTTGGAAATGGCCATGCTGCGCCAAGCACGGAATGCACAACACCGGATTAATTCGGTGTGCCACAAACTTGCTGCAAAATATTGCGTATGTGCGTGCCTCATGGTTTTTTTTTTTTTTTTCTGTGTGGCTGTCGCAATGCGAAACACGTGCTCCGACTGAAAGCTGATGCCAAAAGCTTAATATGTATCTTCTGCCCCATTCAAAAATTTCGACGACAATTACGTCTGTTTTCAGACAACGTATTTCTAAATATATATATGCTACACCCACAGCAATTCGTATTTTGTATTCTATCTTTCAGACGCAAAGTCAATTTTTTTTTGGTGCTAATCTTTTTGGAGTTTTTCTTGCCTTTTTTCTGCTTGCAAACAAATGATTCTTTCTGAGATGTATGGTTTGATCATTTAATTGACAAATGCCATTGTTTTCCAATTATTTATAGTTATTTATTATTGTTTTGTTTTCCTTACCTTCTTTTTTTTATTGTTTACAATATGTTATTTAGAGAGATAAATTGAAAATTTTCTTATTCATTTTCTAATATTTTTATGGTATGATTTTTATCTACTCTTAAGCATATCTTTTATTGTACTCTTTAAAAAATTTCTGCATTTCATTAAACTATAATTATTTGATTACAAAAAGAATATATATATTCTTGAACAATATTACTAGCGATGTCGTTCCGTGCATCGTGTCTGGTTCTATGCAAAATATTAATTCAGCTTTAAAGCTATATTCATTATACTGGATATATATTCGTGTATATATTGTAGCCAATAGGATCGGACAACTATATCATATATAGCTTTTATGGCAAAGTTTCGTTGAGAGATCAGCTCATTAGTTCTTTAATCTGATATGAAAACCAAATTTAATCAATTCGCATTATTTATTTCTTATTCAAGATAAACAAAAGAAAACTCTTGCTTTGTCTTTCGATTTTTAATGTGGCACTTGGAGAATTAAATGTCCCATTTTTTTAGTAAGTGTTGTTTAAATTTGTCATTAATTTTCCCATTAATTATGATTTGCTTCTTGTGATTTCTTCTCATCAAAAACTTTAGTTCCTTTTTTACTTACATTTTACAGCCGTGTCATAAAGTATTTTCTTTATGTTATTATAGGTTATATGGTATTGCATTACCACAATCTTATTAGCATATATCTTATGATTAGCTTTTGGTATTTTTGTGTCAGTTCCCAAAAAATTGTTTCTGACAAGTGTCTGCCATATCATTTTATTAAATATTTTACACAACATACACATTTGGGGTGTGAAGCACATCCCGACATATTTGAACTAAAAACTAACTCGATTTCTCAAATTATGCTCTCTGCATGTCAGAGGAGAGTCACTCTCTCTCTCTCTCTCTCTCTCTCTCTCTCTCTTACACTCTCTCTCTGTGTGTGTGGCAAAGTTCGTTGCATTTTCTTGGCTTGCCAAATGGGGCACCTGTCTGTGCGTCAACGCCGCTGCTTTGTTATGGCCATCATTTCTCAAACAGTCTATACTTTTTTTTTCCCCCCGCCCCCACTCTCCCCGCAACCTCACCGCCGCTCTGCCGTCCTTCTGCTATGCGCCGACTGTTTTCTTTCTCTCTGGTTGGAAATTTGCATTTAAATTTGCCAATGTTTTGCCTTTTTATTCGTTGGCAAAACAAAGGACACGATGCCACAGAGTGTGCGATAAACGGGATAAGTAGGGGGGGGGGAGGGGGTGGTGTCCTGGTGATAAGGGGCGTGTTATCAGAGCAAGTTGACAACTTTGGCAATGCGCTCGCTTAGATTTGCTTCATATTAGCCCGCAGGATGCTAAGATGAGTTACCCAACTCAAAAAAAAAAATTTGTACTAAAACACCCACCGTCATCCAACCTGCTCTGTTAGCCAAAATTGCCACGCCCAGACGGCTTTGATGTTTGTTATAAAGGGGACAAAAACAAAAAAAAAACAGAAAAAAATGACAAACAGAAAAAGCAAAAACAAAAGTGCTAAGTTGGCTAAGTTGTTAGTGAAATAAATGGCAGATGGAGGGGCGGAGAGGCTGCTACAAACTGTAGCCAAATATTAAATAACCTTTCGTTTATTGGTTCAGACATGACGGTCTCCACGTGCTGCCTGCCACAAGGCGCACAGTAACCCCACCTTTACCCAACATGTTCGCCCAACCCTCCCCCTCCACGCCCCTGTGCTCACCAGGGGGACTTCTTGGTTTCGTTAGTTACCATTCCATTCCATTTCATTCCGTTTCCTTTCGTTTCGTTTTATTGCCACAAATTTCATTTGATAAGCCGGACAGCTTTTTACAGTTGACAATTTTGCTACGTTCGAGCAAAACCCCATTCGATGTTAACCGCCTTCCCCTCCCCCCCCCACTGCTCAGTGAGGCAACCAAAAGTTTTGTCTCACAAAAAAGAATTTTGACATAAAAGCTCATTAACGTGATATAAATTAGATTTTGGGTGTTAGTGCACAAAATTTAGATACACTTTGCAACACTTGGCATAGTTAATGGTCGGTCTACGGGTCGGATGGGTCGTTTCGTTTCTTGTATGCCTGTATGTGTGTGTGTGTGTGTGTGTCATACTCGTTAGGCAGTCTGTTGGCCACACTCCTCGCCCCTTTTATGTAGCTACTTATGTAAGTCTGAGCCTCGCTTGAATAGTCGTCTCGGCGTTTCAGCCGAAAGTTTATCACACATTGGACCGACCCCCAAAAATGGGGCATGCAATTAGTTTGGCTTGGGTTTTTCTCGGATCGTTATAGCCTTATATTTATTGCTTACTTTCTGCTGAGCCAAATTCGGCCTACACATCAGATCAAGTTTCATCTGTCAATAGCAATCACTTCCCAAATTAATTGAATTGGAGAAACAACTCTTCGTTCGATCCGAAATGTCATTGAAACAACGAAATCCAATTGAATTCATTTACACATTTGTAATATATGCACAAGTCTTTATAGCCAAGTTTGTAATTTAATAATGCATATTTTATGTTTTTTGCCAAAATGAGTTTACTCATCTGAATTATTTCTTTACCGTGTCACAGTCTGTTGACTACTATTGTTATTTGGCAGTTTTGTCAGCTATTTTATATATGTTAAATTTTAAATACATTTCCAACTGGTTTGGTTTCCTTTATGCCAGATTCCACTTATTCTCTAAATTTGACAAAGCATTGTTTGCCCACCTGATAGAACTCTAATTTACTGAGCTTTTTGGCCAGACTGTTTATTATTATGGAATACCTGAACAATGTGAAAATTGTTTGCACTGTGATTTATTGAGTCTTTGGGCCAAAGAGCCGTAATAATCCTAAACAAATACCATCATAATAATAATGTAATATGGCAAATATTTCATTTGACAATATTAGCTTTGTGGTGCGCAATATGGTGAAATCTTCACGAATTGTTTCCAATCCAATGCCTATAAGTAATCCCATTCTGAATGCCAAAGTAATTTGACTCGATTCGAGTGGTTTGCCTTAGCCATTGCACATTCCAAAGTTTTTTTTTTTTGTTGTTGTTATATCTGTGGTTACGGGTGCGGAACAAGGGCAATGGTGAGGGCGACAGCGTGGGTGGGTTCGGGGGCGGAGGCGAGGAATGAGGTAAGGGAAATTGCCGGCACAAATTGCAGCACATGCGTTCCTCCTCCTGGTTCGCAGCTTGTTCTATGTTTTCACTTTCTTTTCATCTAACCTCCCATGCCCTCATCTCCCTCTCCCCCTCCCACTGGTTGTATTTTTTTATTGTGCTCCTTGCTTGGGTAAGCTCGCACATAGCCCAAAAAAAAAAATGCGCCTGCTGCTGCTTTTGCTGCTTCTGCTGCTTCTGCTGCTTCTGCTGCTTTTGCTGCTTCTGCTGCTGCTGATGCTGCAGGTGCTGCTTCTGGTGCCTTTTATCGAGAGGCCAACGGGGACCCTATGCAAACTGTATAAGCCCCAGACAACTGTGTAGGTGCCCGCCGGGACGGCATGATGTGGATCTGATGGCATTGGGTATGGGTTGCTTCTAGGGGATTTCCACAATTTGTGGGCTGTATTTGTGCTGTTGCTTTGGCCAAGTGAGCGATGATGTGAGTGCTGGCACTGCTCGTACTTGAACGAACTTGTTATAGCCATCTAATATTGGATTTGTTATTGTTGCCTCTCCTCCTCTTCTCTCTCCTCTCTCTCCTCTCTCTTCTCTCTTCTCAGTGCCTTTTCTTTCCATTCCTTTTCTTTTTGTTTTCCATTTTTTATTTCTACACACGCATACTACGTGTGTATATAGCTATATTTATATATATGTATGTGTATATATTTATATATATATATATATATATATATTATGTATGTATATATGCACAAACAGTATTCATACGAGCATAAAACGTCGGCGGTTGGAGCCAAACGCAGAGTAGCCAAAAATTGTGTGGCTTGTGTCTGTTGTTTCAGGCGCCCAACAAATTTTGTTATTTTCGGTTTGGCTGTTGTTGTTATTGTTGTTGTTGTTGTTGTTGTTGTTGCTGTTGTTGTTGTTGCTGTTGTTGTTGTTGCTGTTGTTGCTGTTGTCCTTCGACATGGCTGCTGGTGCTGGCCTGTCCGCTGCTAAGCTCGAGATTTATGTACTGAAAGTACGTTGAAATGAAAAAAACGAAGAAAAGAAAAAAACCCAAAACACAGAAGTAAAAGACAAAAAAATGAAATTTCTATGTGGAAATAAAATAAAATAAATTTTATTATTTATATTTGTCGTGACTTCGATTTATTATATGGTTATGGCCGCTACAAAGACTCACGCAATATGTAACATATATATGCAGATAAATGTGTGTGTGTGTGTGTGTGTGTGTGTAATTGCCATAGTTCAGTTAGATGTGCAGATAAACTCTTGTTTCTGGGACTGCCAGACGAGTCGCATATGTCTATCTTTATGTATCGCTCCCCCTGGCCCCCCCCCCCCTGGGTGGCCCCACTCTATTTATGACACATATACATTCAGGGATTGACTATGCATGTGTGTGTGTGCGTGTGTGTGTAATGGGTGTATTAGTTGTGTGTATGGCACTTTCTTTTCAATATGAGCCGCTTGTTTATAACCCGTTGTCATCGCTGGCTTTTGGTCCCTTTTTTTTTTTTCCTAATGGCTTTTATTCCTCTGTCTGCTGCTCGCAGAGTGTGTATGTGTGCGTGTGTGTGTGTGTGTGTGTGTGTGTGTGTGTGTGTATGTTATGTAAGTGGAGAGCCTATTTTCCTATCATTTGGTTTGTAGTTGAAGTAATTGTTCCATATTGATGTGCAATTGAGAAGGGCTGTCATTCGATTCGTTTCAAGGATTGCCATTTGTGGGTTCTGCCTTAACCAATAATGGCATTTACTTGACTGATTTCTTACATGACTCTGTCTAGTTTTCCCATTGCCATATCGTAGTTGAAATATCATTGCATTTAACATTTGAGCTTGATTACTTGTCGAGTGAATTATGAACTGTGTTTCCTACAAAATTTGTAGCTTATTTTTAAGCTTGCGAATCTTGAAATGAAATTTTAAAATAGATGTCGTAAAAAAATTTACAGTTTGACTCCGTATAACTAACTTGCCAAAAATAATCCGTCAAACGATTTTTTTTTTTTTTTTTTTGTTAATATGCATTTTTAAGTGCTCTCTAAATGGAATTTTTATCTGTTTTAGCAAATGCAAATCTTAAAATCCGCAACGTTAAATATTAATTTGTATATAAGCGTTGCCAATATCAATTTTGGTCAATAAACAACATTTTGCAAAACCACAACGTGCATTAAAACGAAGAGATAAAAAAAATTGAAGCGAAATTCTCATCTTTTCCCGCTGCCCCCAAATGTGTAATTCAATTAGAATGGCCAAACTCATGTCGAAAACAATTATAATTACGTCCGGGCTTACGTTTTAATGCTAGTGTCATACAGTCGACCACCCATTCAGCCACCCAACTGCTGCTCCTGCTCCTCTCTCTTTGATGATTGCTGGCCTGCTGCCATTTGAGTATAAGCTCATTAGAGCGCAAAACTTGGCCTAATGCTTAAAGCTGTTCAGCTGCAGAGCTGACTTGCTAATCACAAGGATAACAAAAAACAACAAAAACTACAACAACAACAACAACAAGAAGAAGAAGAACAGATATCTTATAAAGATAGCAAGAAGAAGAAATTCGTAGAAAAAGACCAAAAATCAAATTCAGTAAATCAACAAATTAGCGCTGTCAAAGCAGGAAGTGTATGTGTGTATGTGTGTGTATGTGTGTGTGTATGTGTGTGTGTATGTGTGTGTGTGTGTGTGTGTGTGTGTGACTGACTATTGTGCGGTTCTTGGCCATAATGAAATTTCAAATGGACTCTCAGCAAACAGCATGGCGTCATTAAACTCCCTTCAATAAGTCAATATTTACGCATTTCATTCAGTCATTTTCAATTTATAACCATTAAATGTAATTTCTGTTTTTACGCCATCCAATCGAGGATAAGCATTTCCTGCCTCTGTCCTCTCTGCTGCTCCTCTGTCCCTCCGCCGCTGCTTATCATTATCCCCATGCCGCCCACAGGCTGCTCTTAATGGAAATCAGCCCTAAGCTGTTTCACTTGCTCATTTGGGCATTCGACACTACAATTTTTTAGCGTTAATTTCACAGCTACTTATGCGGCGATGAAAACATGCCTCCAAAATGAACTCCCTGCTCCCCCTCAACTTCCGCCAGCTGCATCGTGGCTCCCATTCAAAGTTCCACTCCTTTGGGCCTTTGGACATCCAAGGACGTCTTCAAACGAATCAATTTACTTTGTCACAAAGCTTACCACTTCAGACTGCTCTGCGCCAGCAAATGTGTCATTTAAGTTTTATTTCATTTCAAGCCATTTTCCCCTCAACTCTAGGCATATAAAATCACAATCTCAAACAAAGTCTGAAATCTAAATTTTTTCTTTTTATAGCCTTTTAACGTGCCAGCAAATGGTTGTTTTTTTCAATTTTTTAAATGTGGATTTGGAATATAATATTGTAGTAAATTTCAAATTGTAGCCCGTTTACAGAATTACAATAGAAACTTGCAACTTTTGTATTTAATTTAAAAAAAAAAAAAAAAAACATTTATTTTACATTTTGAGTGAGTCGCTTAGACAAAAGCTGCAAACAGTTTCAATGGAATTTCGCAGCAGACAGTGGAGAATGGAGTGTGGACGTAGAGGATTAGGGCATCGGGAGTTCGTTGTGCTTTGGTGCATTGAACTTATTCATTTCATTTTGAAATTCCGTTTTAGTTTTTGTGCTGATGGCAGCGGCGGCATTTTTAATGGTTGCCATTTTGTTCCATTTTGTCGTCGTCGATCTGCACACAAGTTGTAAATTTGGTTAGTGGCGCCCCAAAACCAACCCTACCAACCCCTATCCTATCCCTTAACCCACATGAACAACAACAAACCACAGCGCCACTCTTAGCCCTGTTCCACTTAATGCCAACGGCTGTTTCAATTGTTTTCGCTAGCCCATTGTCATCTAATTTTTTCTACTTTTTGCTGGTTTTTTTTTGTTTTTGGGGCTCTTTCTCATATCTATTTAATGTTAAAATGCTGGAGGCATTTTTGGCCAAAAAGTTTTTGCTGGGCGCTCAATTAACGCTTAGTTTTATGGCCAAAAATTGTTGTTTAAAAGATGCCGTCAAGCAGGCAACAATTTTGCGTCCACTCGTAACAATTAGGCAACAAATAATGCTCCCAGGCAGTTCCCACTCCCATACCTTCCTCTGTCCCTCTCTCTCTCTAACTCTCTCTCTCTCTCTCTCTCTCTCTAACTCTCTCTCTCTTCCTGTGTGTCTCGCTCAGTTACCTAACCAAAATAGCTTCATTTTGACCAGGCAACAGCAACAAATTTGTGATGTTAGCCAGCTTGTAGTTTTTGTGTCCGTTTTGGTGAATCTAAACAGCGTCTATGTACATATCCTGTCCCCCCCCCCCCCCTCAATCAGCCTATCAACCGCGCTCCTCCCTTTGTTTGCCATAGCTCTAACTGTTGCCATGTTTTTTAAATTTTTTTTTCTTTCTTTCTATTTTTTTTATTCTATTAAAGAACTCTCGAAGTCACAGAAAACTTTTCCACTTTACAGCATTACAGCCGGGATAAAAGTACACAAACCCGTAACCCGTAGCCACCCATCCACACACACACACACACAGCTGTATAGACAGCCTGCCGCCCACAAAAAATATAGTGAAAATCTATTTTCGAATGCCAGTCAGCAAAGCTGTACTCCTCTTCTCATCTCTCCTCTCCTCTCCTCTCCTCTCCACTCCTCTCCTCATCTCTCCTCTCCTCATCTCTCCTCTCCTCTCCTCTCACTGTTTTGCGCATTACAAAAAAACATTTTTCATTACATTTGACAACAATTCAACGCACAGACACACTCAATGTCCTCCAACTCGAACTTCCTATCTTCCTTTAACCACCCATCCCCATCCCCACCCCCACCCCCCACCCACTTACCGCTAGCCAACCAGTTTTGTTAGTCCCGCTTCTGGCCAATGTCGACTTAATTTATAATTACGATAATTTGCGCGTTGCCGGTTTCCTTTTTGTGACGCTGCTTCGCCGTTTGCCACGCCCATGCCTCCCACTCGCCTTGCTGCGTCGCGCCACAAGCCTCTTGTGGCGTCAAGCAAACTTTTGTTGGCTAGTTGGCAACTGACTTAGTTACTCGGGCGTTCGTTGTCGCTGATGCCGCCGGGGGCACTGATTGGTCACCACCAGCAGCTCAGAGTTGGAGCTGGTCCGCTGCTGATGACAGCCGTCTCGATGCGACAGAACTTGGCAAGCCCACGGCTGTGGCTGCCACCAAACCAGCACCCCCCCCCCTCCCCCCGACACTCGAGATTCTGCCTGTGCTTGTCTTTTCTTCTCTGTTTTTTTTTTTGCGCTCTTTTTTTTTAGATTTTTTTTTTTTATTTTTTATTTTTTTTATTTTTTAGCTTGCTTCCTTTGCCGTTGTCCTTGCGGCTTATCAATAATGTTGATTTCACTCTGTGTCGCATAATTGAATTCTGAAGTTGTTAAGTCACAGCGCAGCCAAATTTACGCGCAGCGCATTCCCTAAACATCCTAATAGCCCCTCTGCCCCCCCCCCCCCCCGAACATACCCCCGCTGACACGATTTCGTTGCCATTTTCCATTTTTGGGGCCGCGTTGCTGATTGAAAATTTGCCAATTAGAAATAATGAAGCGTGTGACATTAAATGCAAGACAAGCAGCAAATCGGTCGAAGGCCTCTTCACCGTTAAGGGGGTGGGTGGGTGGCTCTTGGTTCTTCTAGATTGTTAGATGGCGCCACTACTTGTACGAGATATATATACTATATATATATATTCAAGCATCTAGATTGCTTGGTGGCCTCTCTCTGTACGATAACAAATTTTGTTGAAACGGAAGTGGAAGCTCTTAAAATCTCATTGCCGCTTAAGCAGAGGTGCCTCTCTCCTTACCACCCACCCCTTACCCACATCCACTGGCAGTTGCCGGTAGTCGTTAGGCACGGATATCGAATATTTTCATGTCTTCCTTTAGTTTGTCTTAGTTCTCGCTTCTTGTGCAATGCAGCAAACACAGGAACAGCAGCAGCAATCATTAGGCCAGCAATACCCAGATTCTCATAGTCATACCGGCTTGTACCATTTGCCTCATCCCATCCCAAACAGACCTTGGGGCCATCATTCAGCTTCCCATTCCGCTGGGCTGCCGGAAATTTATAGTCTTGAGACGGTGGCCATAGGTAAATGCGCATTAGCAGCACTACGAAGCAAAGCGATTCTCAATAAACTGCTGCCTATCCACTGTTCTCTCATCCCCCTCTCACTCTCCCTTCCATTCTTACCTTTTCACTCATGAGGCACTTGCTCTTTATGCCCTTTGCCATTTGCACATGATGCGCTTGTATATCCACTTTACAGAGGCATATCGCATATAGGTTAAGGCAGATATATATTAAAGTCAATCAAAAACATCAAAGTTGATCTCAAAGAGCTTATCGATATATATTTTTGTATATATATCGAAAAGCAACACAGTGTTTTGTACAAAAACAGTTTTTTGCTTGCTGAAATATTATTGCTAATAATATTTATTTAATAATATTTTTATCATTTACTATTCGGAGCATATCTTCCAGTCGAGCCTTCCTTTCACTTGCTACTCTTATTTGCTTTAGTTGCCAGATTTGCTTGCTGCATGTGGCACACACCTTTAAAGCAACACACTCAGCCACACACACAGCTTATAATATTGTTGTTTTTTTTTGAGTTAACTTCCGATATACATAAGTCAGGCACTTGAGGCGTCAGACTTATTAACTTGACGCCAAAGATTTGACATCTCCTGGAGCTGTTGCACTTGCAACACTCTGACTTGATGAGCAGACATTGATAATGGATTCAATTTAATCTTTAAATGCCCGTCTCACAAATTTGTTCGTTCAGCCTTTAACCTTGTCTAACCCTTCGCCCAGACGAGTCCATCTTATCCCAGACGAGTTTTGCATAGGCAAAAGTCGAGGCTGGAATTAAATTAAAAGCAACTTGTCATCGTGCCATTCAACGGACTCTCAACCCAACCCAACCCAAACCACCCAGAATAGCAGCTTTATATATATCCCATTATATTTATATCTTTTTATATATACATACTTCACGAGCTCTTTGGCCGCTCACCTAAAGCACATAATTACAATTCTGCTTTATATATATATATATATATATACATTTATACAAATATATATATATATATATAGCCCCGACTCGTCTCAGTTACTGTAAAACTGTCCAACTTTAGAAACCTACAATCAAATAATCCAACATAGTTGACAGACCAAAGCAGATGTTAATACCGAAATTTTTGTACCCTTAAAAAAATTTCAAAATTTATTTAAATTTGATTTTAGATTTTATGTTATTGTTTTCCTTTTGGATACAACAGATGAATAGAGAATATTTTGAAAAATATAAAATAAGATGAGATTTAAAACTCATCTGATGAATAAAAATAATTTTGCAAATTAAGCCGAAAACTTAAGAATAAATCTGAGTAATTTATCTTTAATGGAAAAGTGCAAGTTATTGCAAAATGATATATTTAAAACAAAGGCAAGTTGTAGAAGGTAATTTACAGATACCATTGAAAAGACATTTTCTCATTATATATATATATATATCTATGATAATCCTTATAATTAGTGGTTAAGTTTTTTACACAAATTAAACGTAGAAAATATGACAATTGTCTCAGTCGACAGGCTTCATTCATTTCAATTACGACTATCTGTCACAAGCTTGATGACTGCGTTATCCTACCTTTGATAAAAGCTTAACAGCATTCAAATACCCACACACACACACACACACACACACACACACACACACACACAGAGAAATATACTAACTGGGCTCGTCGTCGACATATTTCACGTTGATGTATGGTTTAATTACATTTTGCGTGGCAGCAATGCGTATGGGAATGAGTATAAAGATGGGATAGGGAATGGGAATGGGGATAATGCTGAGGATGACGATGAGGACAGAGTGGAAGCGGGTTAACGCACATTCTCATATATATATATATATATATATATATATATATCAGGCAAGAATGGGGCAAATTCTCGCATTGCTACAAGTCCCAATTTGGTCTGTTTATAATACGTAACAAAAGGCATATTTTAGAGAAAGAGAAAGTGGAAGAGAGAGAGAGTGAGAGGGAGAGTGAGAGACCGTTCAGAGAGGTGACTAAGATAAGTAGGGAGTCAAGTTTTTTGTCTGCCAGCTCAGATGCCTTTCAACTCCTTTGGTTTGCTGTCGTCGTTGCCATTACCAGGCGATGCCTCAACAGAAACAGCAAGAAACATCAAGAAGATAGGTGACTGCCTCGAGCTCATAATTATTAAGCGACTGAGTTCAACCCCTTTGCTGCGCAACTTTCCTCAACCACCAACTCTTTCCCCTTTCCCCCCCTCCCCCCCCAGGGGCTGTCCACGCAGCTGTTACATTTATAACTTTTTCCACGTCTTTACGGAAAACTTTGGCTTGCTCGCGCGCTTTTACCTCGTAGGTGTGAGAGGATCTGAAACTGGCAACTTTTGCTAGATATTATGGAATGAGCATATCTGTGTTGACGTCGAGCTTTCATAGACAGAGAGCCGCCTCTTTCAGCGCAACACCACCGCTAGTTGTGGGTTAAGTGGGCATATTAGGTTTGTGGGTCTTTAATTGATGTTAAGCACATAGTTGACGCGCAACTTGTGAGTTCTGTTGCAACTTGCGAGTCTCTTAACTAACCGAAAGAGATTTATTCTCATACATATTTATATAACATCACCTTTGTACCCCCCCTTTCCGCATTCACAGCCAAAGATTGCGGTTTGCGTGTAGCATTTTTCATTACCAGCGAAACGATAAATTCAATTGCCGCATTTTGGCTAAAACTTCAACTCATTAAAACGCTGCCCGAAGGAGTCGAAGGAAGTTCTCTCAAATTATCTGAGACAAGGTGCAAAAGGTGTTGATTTTCCGTAAAACAAGCGAAAATTTAATAATTGCTGAATAAAAAAAAAAAGATGAACGGCAATTATCGAAAAAGGGTTGAGAACAAATAATAATTACTGTTAGCAATCAATAGAAATAAATAAAAATAAAAAATACACATTTAGTGTTTACACTTTTTACTTACAATTATTAATTAAATACGATTGACTAATCACAAAAATATTAACTAGCTGAAATTGCATAGAATTGTCAGATTTCATTTAACAAAAGTGAATTCAAATGGTTTTTTTTACAATTTTACCTTGACAGAAATATATATAAGATAACTGGTCGATCTCTGTGGGTGTTGTGTTCTGTGTTCAATTTGTCCTTTTCCGTTTTACAACACTTAATTCGCTGTCAACATCCAATTTTGACTTTAAAATAGCGTCTTAAGTTTCTTGGGAATTAATCCACATCGCCGACCAACACACCGATTACCTTGCATTCATTAGGGCTTACCACAATTTGACCACACTTCAATTTAAGCCAACACACACACACACACACACACACACACACACATACACACACACATACACACATACACACACACACATATACACACACACACAGCTACGGCTGTTCTTAGTTCCTCATTTTAAGCGCGCTTTCATTACGCGCTTTGCTTACCTCGTTAATGACCATTTCCCAACTCTTCCCCTTCCCCTTCCCCTTCCCCTCGCTCCTTTCCCTTTTTCCTCTTGTTCTTGTTCTTTCGACTCTTTGAGTTCTTCGTGTTTGTCTTAGCCTTGCCCTGCCTTTAACCACTTTTCATTACTTGTCTCGGTTGTTGTTGTTGTTGTTGCTTTTTCTCCTGTTGCGTTTACTTTTCAACACATTTCGTTTATTTATAAGAAACTTAACTTTAATTAATGTATTTATCGCTTCAACAAACTGCACATTAGTCCCAGATAGCCCGTCCAATTTGGCCCTAGATTAATCTCAATTTTCCAGTTGCTTAGGGTACAAATATACTTATATATATATATTTTTAATATATATTTGTATATATCAATCAAAAATTAAAGACTCGTTAGTTGTACTTCAGTTAAAATAAATAGTTTAATTTGAGAATAGATTTCTAAGCATTTTGTGCTGTCTTATTGCTCGCATTTTTATCTTGTAGTTTCCCAAGTTCATCGTTAATCGATATAAATGTATATATATTTCAGATCAACATCTGTTTTCCTGTTCATTTATCTTCATAAAACTTGACATATTTCTATATACAGCATACATATGTCAAAGTCTGCCCGACCAGATTACTATTTTATAAAGCTATTAAAAACTTTTTATTTATTTTGTTCAACATAATAGATAGAATCAAACATATTAATATATTATATTTTGTCCAAAATGTATATTCACATTGGCTTGCAATATCTTTTTGCTTTCACATGAACAATTTGTGGTGTTTTCAAATTTATAGCAAAAGTTAGATGACGACAATTGGCCTCCGCTCCAGTCTTCCATGTTGCCAAGATAGGCGTTTTCCCTCTCTCTTGATTTTCTACAAAATTGTACTTAATTTATTTGTTGACTGCTAAATGCAATAACAGCCACAACACACACACACACACACACATACACAACAGATGAGCAAATATGTTGGAAAGTTGGTTCAGTTTCGCTGCTGTGTTTCTATGGTTGAATTGTGTGGCATGCAACGGACAACTT